>JACXGK010000911.1:0-52263 GCA_016801125.1 Novumbra hubbsi
ACCTGTGTATTTGGTCCTGTCTGCTTGATCGCACCGGAGCCAGTCCATCAATCTCGTCAAAGAAGATAATTGATGGCCGCATCTGATA
This sequence comes from Novumbra hubbsi, assembly GCA_016801125.1. Classification (NCBI taxonomy): domain Eukaryota; kingdom Metazoa; phylum Chordata; class Actinopteri; order Esociformes; family Umbridae; genus Novumbra; species Novumbra hubbsi. The sequence continues at coordinate 89 of JACXGK010000911.1, forward strand.
TGCCTTAAAAATAAAATGGGTTTTAGTCTTTCCCATTTAAACACACATTTTCTGTTTTTGTACCACCCAGGCTTCCACTGCGCATTAGTGAGGAACAATTAATAGTACTATAAGTACTAGATAATGGGAATTCTGAATGCCGATTGGCTGATAGCCCTGGTATATGTAAGCAATGAGGCACGAGGGGGTGTGGCATACAGCCAATATACCACAGCTAAGAGCTGCTCTGAGACGCAACATTGTTACGCTTGTAACACAGTCGAGAACATTGTTTAGCTTGTAACACAGTCGAGAACATTGTTACGCTTGTAACACAGTCGAGAACATTGTTACGCTTGTAACACAGTCGAGAACATTGTTTAGCTTGTAACACAGTCGAGAACATTGTTTAGCTTGTAACACAGTCGAGAACATTGTTTAGCTTGTAACACAGTCGAGAACATTGTTTAGCTTGTAACACAGTCGAGAACATTGTTTAGCTTGTAACACAGTCGAGAACATTGTTTAGCTTGTAACACAGTCGAGAACATTGTTTAGCTTGTAACACAGTCGAGAACAAATTCCAACGCTGGTAATAAGACAGGAGAACCCGCAGACTTCTAAGAAGGGCTGTGTGATCGTACCCGGTCAAAGAGGAGGCGTAATGCGTGATCCTACCCGGTCAGAGAGGAGGCGTAATGTGTGATCCTAACCGGTCAAAGAGGAGGCGTAATGTGTGATCCTAACCGGTCAGAGAGGAGGCGTAATGTGTGATCCTACCTGGTCAAAGAGGAGGCGAAGTTGGCGCTCAGACTCTCCCACCCACTTGCTAAGGCAGTCTGCTCCTTTCCTCATGAAGAAGGAGACCTTCTTCTCTCCCTGACTGCACTCGTTGGCCAATGCCCGAGCCACCAGGGTCTTCCCTGTACCAGGAGGCCCGTAGAACAGACAGCCCCTGAACACACACACACACACCCACACACTGAATACACAGTATCATACAACCAACACGGTTCTATTCAATGGATCAGATTGTTGTAGCACCTTGGTGGTTGGATCTTGAACCTCTCAAACACTTCTGGGTAGAGCAACGGGAAGACCACCATCTCTTTCAGGGCGGAGATGTGTCTGGTCAGTCCCCCGATGGTGTCAAAACGCACCTAGAGAAAGAACGATGTGCTTCTCAAAAACAAGGACCAAGTGCCCCCAAACCTATGACCGGAAGCGTGTTCTATTTGTGCTTATAGACATACGGTAGCGTGTTCAATTTGTGCTTATAGACATACGGTAGCGTGTTCTATTTGTGCTTATAGACATACGTAGCGTGTTCTATTTGTGCTTATAGACATACGTAGCGTGTTCTATTTGTGCTTATAGACATACGGTAGCGTGTTCAATTTGTGCTTATAGACATACGGTAGCGTGTTCAATTTGTGCTTATAGACATACGTAGCGTGTTCTATTTGTGCTTATAGACATGCGGTAGCGTGTTCTATTTGTGCTTATAGACATACGTAGCGTGTTCTATTTGTGCTTATAGACATGCAGCCCGACCAATCACCCCTCTCTTGGTTTACTATCGGACTCATAATTGGTCAACCTGTCCAAGTCATCCCTCACCGTCCGGTCGATCTGCATCGGGTCGACGTCCGCCAGACTGGCACCGACCTTCATCCGGTCCTTGTGGACGCCCAACAGGTCCTCCTTCGCCAGATTCATGGGAAGACATCGATTCACAGACCTGCTGCGGTTCTTGCCTCTCCTTCTCTGGAACTTCTCATCATCCGAAGACGAGGAGGAAGAAGAGGACGTGGAGTCGCTACTGTGGATGGCATGTCTCCTTCTACGGGAAGGGTCAGAGGTCAACAGGAAAATCACTTTAAAATCCAGTCCGGGAGCTCACAGATGCCCTGATCAAGGTCTGGGAGGAGATCCCCCAGGACACCATCCACCATCTCATCAGGAACATGCCCAGACGTTGTCAGAAGTGCATACAGGCAGGTGGGGGTCAAACACACTACCGAGTCACAGTACGAGTGGTTGTGAGGAAATTCACACAAGTTGGAACAGCCTGTGATTTCAATGGTTTACTTAGATTTTCGGTGTTTGAAAATCCTAAATCAGTTGGTTTCCATTGACTGTTGTTATGTCATCTTGTTCTCAAAAAATTACACAATGTACAGTAAAGGTCTTGATCGTTAACATGTCCTTCATCAAGACTCGATGTGTGATTTCAGTGTTCCCTTCCTTTTTTCTTTAGCAGTGTATTCAAAGTGGAATACTGACCGGCTGCCCCTCCTGCTGTAAGGGCTCCTTGGGGCGTTGGCGCTGAACCGGTACCTCCGCCGGGACGGAGAGGAGTGTCTGGAAGTCTTAAAGAAGATGGGTTTGGTCTTGGGCTCTGTGGGGTTGGTGGGAAACAAATTGGCAAGGTCAGGGCACAGCTCTTGGCGCTTCGGCAGCGGCATGAACCGATTTTTTAAAGACGTCAGGCATTTCTGCAATAATCAATTACCTAATCAATCATTGTGAAGTGAAAACTAAATCTACCCACCGTCCTGAGGAGCCTGGTAACGAACAACCGATTTCCTCTGCCTAAAGTCGTAGCGTTTTTGGTTGTCATCTTCTTCACCCTCTTCATCATCGTCGTCGTTGTCATCATCATCATCACCTTCCTCATCTGCCTGATTATTTTCAGCTCCCTCTTCATCCTCATCCTCCTCTTCACTTAATTCTGTTTCATTCTCCTTCTCTTTAGGGCTACTTTCTTCTGCCCTCTCAGGGCCCCTTTTGCTTTTTGTCCCTGCGTAGATTCCCAGGTTCTAAGGACAAGGACCAAGATAAATTCCGCTTAGAACCTGGATTTCTGCATTCTTCCCACAGTCTTTAATAAAAAAAACATTTCAAACAGACAAAGATGCATTCCAGGATCTCAGCAACCTTGTATTACGTACCCACCCCCCCCAAAAAAAACAAATTAGAAAACACCATATGAAGTGAATAAAGATGGTCAAAAGTAGAATACAGTCATGTGAAAGAATTAGGGACACCCAAAAATTTAGTTCTTAAAGAAATATGGACATATTGTTTAAAAAAATATCCAACAAAGGTGATGTAATTCAACCAAAAACAATAAAATGTTAACCATGATATCAAATATTTAATAACAACAAATTTAACAAATATGCCATTTCCTACTGAGGAAAAAGTTAGGACACCCTATGCCCTAATAGCTGGCGTCGACTCTGACGTGCATGTAAGAAACCCCTCAAACATCACATAGCTAAAAAGATTCTGCATGGAGGAGTGGGAAAAACTTTCTCCCAGTTTGTGTCAGAGACTGGTAGACAGTTATAGTCTTATCAAGGTTATTTCAGCCAAATGGGGCCAAACCAGGTATTACGGCATAGGGTGTCCTAACTTTTTCCTCAGCAGGAAATGGCAATTTTGTAAATCATTTGTTAAATAAATTATATCATGGTTAAAATGTCATTGTTTTTGTTCATATTCCTTAAAAATATATATATTTTTCCCAGATGACAGAAAGTGCCGTTCTTCAGCCAAAACAGGTTACCATACCAACTACTTGCAGAAAGGAAACAGACACTTTGACAGCCGACTCACCTCCTCCTTAGTGTCCCTGCTACTCAAGCGGCGACGCATTTTCTGCATATCGTCCATCTTCTGCAACACTGCCTCAGCCGTACTTCAAGAAGAGGATGAGGTTGGGCCCGTTAGTGTTTAACAGAGAGGGTGTGACCACAGTGACAGCTACTGGTCAAGCGAGCCCGAGCTTCCGTCCAGGTGTTAAATAAGCACCCACGCTAGTCGGGGAGAGATGGTAATTTGGGGGCGCACAATGTTGTCAGTGAGTCTCTTACTTGGTGATCAGGCGGTCATACAGCACGGACTGGTTCCGGGAGTTTCGCTTGTATCTGGTGATCCGGGAGCTCCGTCGTACGGAACCGGCCTCCTCCCGGGGACGCAGCACGAAGTGGGCCTTCTTGGGCATGGATGCCTCCTCTTCCTCCTGTTCCACTTCATCGGAGGCATCTGGAGGTAGCGGGAGACGCGGCGTTGACAAACACCTTGCCATTTGTGTTTCTAACCTGTACTAAAAAGCATGTCCTCCAGGGTGCTTGTAACCATGCACACACGTACTGCTGAAGTATGGCCGGCTGCTCTTTGAGCCCAATTCTCACGTCCACTACAATAAAGCATCAAAACGCGGGTGGGTTGATAATGTCTCACTGTCATTAGGTAACTTCCAATCGAGAATCCATTAGGAAAATATAAATAAACTCATTCTCTGTCAGTCGTGACTATCAAAACTGTATTTCACACGATTACATGTGGAATTGTTGAGCAGTGACTTATACAAGTATTATTTCACTTCAGCTGGAACCAGCTTTATTTTGAGGAGCTGTTGTCCCACGCTGTCCATCTAACAGGGACTGATATTCAGCTGAAACCAACTCTGTATGCTGTGCACGGGATAAACGGGACACTTTCAGACCAACAAAACACTTGAAAATGTAGTCCACTAGGGAGCCTGATAATGTAAAATAAACAATGTGGTGTCTAACTGTAAACATCCCTAGTTACCAGCTACACACTGACGGTTTATTGTAAAGATCCATAGTTACCAGCTACAGATTGCTTGTCGCTGAAAGCTGAGGATGCTTTTCCATCACCCTGCAGTCTGGGTGACTTCCTGTAGAAATAAATGACATGACAGCATGAATATGATTTGTTAAAACATGCTTGTAGTGATGGTAAAAGGGTCCACTTCCAATGACTACAATAACCTGTAAGGACTGGGAAACCTGATTATTATACAATAAAATACACAAGCGACCTACCTGCTGGGTGAAATAAGTACCCCCCCCCCCCCCAAAATAAAGTCTTCCCTGTACGGATCGAACATAATTGCATAAGTGAATTCCTATCTTTAAGTGGTTGACGCCACGTTAACAGACTTCATGCTGTTTTCTCAATGCACTAAAAAGAGTTTTAACTTAATTTCCGCAGGTTTCCGCAACACTGTCATTTGTTGAATTAGTTTAACCTAATCTTTCAACAGGGCTCCAATTAAGGTCAAAACTTCCCATGTACAAGCATTAGGCGTACCACAAACGCCCTTACCTTGTGCAGTGCAGTGCTTCACCTTTGTCCACTTTTACCAGGGACCTGGTTGAGGACCTGGTCTGGCCATTCATGCCAGCAAAGAACACCTCGTGTTTGACTTCTTGTGGCCGGTTCCTCAGAGATCCTCGTCGAGGAGGGCTGTCCTCCTCCAACATCAAGTGGCCCTGTTAGGAACGTGCGTTAACATCAAACACACGCACATGATGATCACGTCATGTTTTAAGTCTAGTGAGGTATTTTACAGTAGATGTATGCAATAGATGTAGTTCGCCAACATGCTACTGTGAAGAAATAGCGCTACTTGCTAGCTATCTGATGTGGCTAAACGGGCCAACCAATTGAGAATATTTGCCCTCTAGTTGGCTAGGCTCACGACTCGGATTACGTGATTCAATTTGGAAAAACGTAAACACACGTTATCTGGCGCGCTAACGAAGTACTGCAGTTGGTTGGTCAACTAGCGACACATAACATGCCAGTAAGCTAATACAGTAAGCTAGCAAGTTTAGAATCAACGGCAAAGTTCACGGTGACATTTTAAAATGCAAATGACTTGAACGACTTTCTCAAATGGCCTTACATTCGGTTTATTTTCTGTGCTGCTGGAGCTGTCATTCAGGCCCCTCTTCAGCCGGCTCGACTTTTTCTGCGAGGCGGGATGCAGGGACAGAAACTCCGAGCTTGAATCCAAGTCAACCGTCCTCTTGTGAGCTGATGGTTCCGCGCCCACGCCGCTGCTGCGTAGCATAACCATACTGAATATAGTCTGATATTTACATTAAAGTACAAACGACAGATTGCTGTAAGAAAATGAAAACGAATGACATCCTAGTTAACGTATGGAGCGCGCCACCACACACCCCTTCCCAAACAAAATCCTTGATTTCTGGCGCCACAAACGTCATTGAAAGTTGGTTGACAGCACGTAGTGTGCCGCCGCAAAGCAATATAGTTCATCACAATAGCAGTGTCCCTGTAATGTTCTTAGAAATTAAGTAATACGTTATCAATAGGAATGACCACGTAAGCACATTAAATAATACATTTTCAAAAGAATATATGTAACACGGGTATATATTTTTTTTTCTTACATCATTAATTTGGCGAAGGGATATCATGGGAAAGATGTTCCGGTTATTTTGGGCGCGCGGAGAATTTGCGCATTATGGAAAGCCAACTGGTTCACAATAATATCACACATCCTTAGTTTAATAGTTGCTAAATGTAATATAAACTATGACAAATTTTAGCTTTGTATTTAATATGACCGAACGCTAATTTCTCTTAGCGTTTCTGTGCAAGCAAATCAGTTAGGAGAAAAAAAATGTCAAAATCTTCATACAGTCTTTTAGGGAAAAACAAGGGAAAAGCAAATATGACTAAATATTACAGAATACTGATTTATTTTTGGTATCAAAACTTTATAGGTAACCGGAAAGGGGGACACGTAAATATGAAACAAATCTGCCTAACGTTTATTTTAATAGAAACATACCACAGAATTCAGGAAACATGCTAGTATCCAGCCAATCTGTACTAATCCACGCCAAGGCACGGCTTTCATATAAAGTTAATTTCATGCAATGGCTGCCAGGTAGTCCTTGACTTCCGCTGGGGTGAGTCTTCTGAAACCCGCCTTGTTGCAGATGCCCACCTCAATGTTATCTTCTGTCATCAGACCCTCAAAGCTTTCCTATTAAAAACATAAAGAACAAAGGAAATGCAATTCAATCAATATAATTTCAATAGAACAATAGATTTTAAAAAAGTCAGAACCCCTGGCATGAAAAAGAAGGGGTGCAAACTCTGGTATCCTAACAACATTTCTAATCTGCCCTGATACTATCAAGGCTGGCCTCCAAATAAATTACTCTGCAGTATTAGCCTTAATTACACATTTGCATACAGCACTAAATATATGTAAACCCCTAATGTCTATAAAATGTAATCAGGATAAAAGCATAACCTAAGTGAATGAAATGTATACATAAAATATATATTCACAAGTAAATATATAGTTAAGATTATTTACCTTCAATGTTAAGATTGCTGTGTGGATAGCATCTTCAAGTTCTAGATCCATGTTGTATCTTTTTTCAAGGAATGTTTTACCATTGACATAGTTCTTACCCATCGCTGTTGCTTTCCAAGCAAAGTATGCACCCTGTGTACATCAGAAAAATTACAGTTCAGAAGAATTACAGTAAAAAAAAAACAAGCCTAGAAATTAGACGACTAGACAGTGAACAGGGTCAGTAGCCATGTGTCTATTGAATGGGAATATTAGCCAGTGTCCTGAATCGCTGTGGCTAGTGAATATTCCACAACACTAGTGAATATTCCACAACCCTTAGTTAAGGAAGGGTTCACCCCAGTCGCCCTGGCTACATTTCCAATCGGGCCCCCATAGCATCATGGCCACCTAATCCTCCCCGGGGCCACTTGAAACCTGCTTCCCCTCTCCCCTCCTAAGGCTCCCCCGGGCACTTACTGTAAATTATAAATCTCCTGTCATCAACGTACCGGGTGAAAACTAGGGTAAGATGAAATATGAACCGAATGGGAAGACCAACACCTCCATGTATACTTACAGAAGGATCAGACTGGAACAGATATGGGTGATCATCATCACATCCGGCTATTAAAAGTGACACACCAAAAGGTCGGACTCCACTGAGAAGAGAAAGGGTGTTACCGTCTGGGGGGTCCAACTGACAACGAAGGTATAAAAGCCCTAGAACAGGGCCACACCATTAGACACACCCTGACTGTGTATACTCCTGCATGACAGAAGCTACTCTCTGGACCAGCTGGGCTGTTGGGATTGGCTCCTGGTAAACCAGGAAATACTGCTGGGCCAGTTTCCTTGCTCTCCTCAACAGCACCCTGCCATGAAAAGAGACACACATGAGATGAACATGAGCACATCTTCGATTGTCCTCCTTTGTCTGTTTATCCCCCAATGTGTACCTGTAGTCTAGACCCTTCCACTGTAGAACGTGCCAATGTGTACCTGTAGTCTGGACCCATTCCACTGTAGAACGTGCCAATGTGTACCTGTAGTCTGGACCCATTCCACTGTAGAACGTGCCAATGTGTACCTGTAGTCTGGACCCATTCCACTGTAGAACGTGCCAATGTGTACCTGTAGTCTGGACACAATCCACTGTAGACCGTGCCAATGTGTACCTGTAGTCTGGACCCATTCCACTGTAGACCGTGCCAATGTGTACCTGTAGTCTGGACCCATTCCACTGTAGAACGTGCCAATGTGTACCTGTAGTCTGGACCCATTCCACTGTAGAACGTGCCAATGTGTACCTGTAGTCTGGACCCATTCCACTGTAGACCATGCCGATTTGTTTGGTTATGGACTCCACTTTGTGCACACTTCCCTCATCGTACAGTATTGACTTCTGTTTCTTTTCTGTTGCCAAAACAACTCCATTTGATGCTGAAACAGAGACAATCCCAGTGTGATCAGTTTGGGTCAGCTTTCTGACGAAACCGATGAGAAAGACGTAGAACGAATAGACTTGTGCGCTGACCTAAATTCTATACACATTTAGTGGTTTTACTTTGTAGATAATAAATGAAGGGTCTGTTACCTTTTATTCCCACAGAAGGGGCTCCTGCTGCTACCGCTGAAAGAGCATACTCTATCTGGACCAGCTTGCCCGATGGGCTGTGCGGGAAAACATGACATTGTATTTTATTCACTGAAACGGAAAGTGAAAGTTGACACGTTGACTGCAGTAAAGAGTTAGATGCCTTGGAAAGATAGCATCTCAGCAAACCCGCAAGGACATGATCGAAATAAATACATAACAAGAAGATAGAACATCATATTGTTGTGCTGGGTATCAACATTTCCGTTTGAACAAAGAGTATTTCATTAGAAAACTACTTATGCTGATCCGTATTATAGCCCATGGCAGCAACAGAATGACCAAGCATCAAAACAATGCAAGTCTTCTAACTCGTTTTAGCTTAGTTGTTCTTTCTACCACTCTTTTACTGACATCCCAAGCTAGCACAACTTTTACAACATCATGGTTATTCGTAAAAGTTACCTGAATGTGGTTAGTGAGAAACTGTATCCCCTCTCCGCCATCTTTGCACACTAATGACGATTAGGCGGCATACTGACTACAATATGCGATAGGTCCCTCAGTTGTCGCAGTATAATGACGTGGCTGATTCAATGACCGTGAGCTGCATGACATGAGAATACGCTAGGATACAAACATTTAAAATGAGTTTGTCTGGTTTCGTTTGTTTTTTGAGACGTTCGTTGTTACAACTGGAAGGCAGGATCATACAGGCTGCAGGGCTTGACAGACAGTTTGGTGAGTTTGATCTTCACACACCGTTCTCAGTGGTGTTGGTTTCTAGAAAACTAGAGGTGTCTGGCTACCGTTATCGCTAGCCAACTTGCTTTATAGCGATCTGCATGACTGTTAAGTAGTACGTCTATCAATCTATGAGTATATGAGTATACTACTGAATGTATAGTGAATGACGACAGGTTCGGTTAAATGCGTAGATTGCGGACATTACTTGTTTTTTATACAGCCCTAGCAGTATACGGTTTGTTTCTACACAGTCCAATGATTTACATACTGTATGTTTCAATACAGCCCCATAGATGACATGCTGTTTGTTTTAATACAGCCCCAGCATTGGTTGTCCATGGCCCGAATGCCTTTCCACAGAACCAAGATGCTGAAGAGACCCCAGAACATAGCTTCCTAGACAGTGTATTCTGGATGGCAGTCCCGAAGAAAAGACGCACCATTGAAGTCAACAGGACAAGAAGAAGATCGTCAAACTTCATGATCAAAGTGAAGGTACCTGTTTGTACTGGTTTAATGTGCATTATTTTAGTTCTTATGTGTACAACTGAATTCAAAGGCAATGACTGCATTTTCCTGGCTACACCTCTCTGCCCCTCCCCCCGGTCAACCCCTGGCACCCGCCTTGTCCAATCAGAGCAACATCGAGCCGTGTGTCGAGTGTGGCCACCTAAAGCAGAAGCACATCCTGTGTGGATTCTGTTACGAGAAGGTCAGGAAGGAGACGGCTATGATCCGAGGTCAGATTAGTGCCATGGAGGGCGGGCCTCTCCGCACCCCGACCCAGGAGACCGTGGTGCTGTATGACGGCGAGAGTCCGGGGGAAGCGGACCAGAACCGGAGGATCGTGGAGAGGAGCAGAAAACGTCCGTCGTGGTTCAGCACCTACTGAGGTGTTTTTTTTTTCCCTCAGTGTGCATAGTGGATCTGGGATCCTGTTTACATGCTCTCAAAAACGCATCATGTTTTCTCTGTGGTTAAACTAAGGTCACATGCCGTCAAACATAAACCAGTGTAAAGAGAATAAATCTTTAATTGAAAAACAGTTGCAGACACTAATCAATCACCTACAATACACCAAGCTTTTAGAAGGCAGTCTGATCATTACTGGGATTGTGAATGGACCCTGACGGACACATTAATCTGTCACCCAGGTATCTCTGGCAGGCTTAAATTAAACGGGATTTACCCAAGGAGAGATGATGTGCCAGGCGTCTGGTTCAGCCAAGGCAATGAGCAAAATGTTTCACAACTGCAGGGAGGGTCATTTCCTTGTAACTATTCAGGTTAAAGACGAGCGCTTTGTCCCCGAGGGCGAGTTGCAGCAGCCGATCCCTGTCGATGTCGGAGCCCACAGAGATGGTCACACCGACAGCGTTCGCAAGTCGCATCTCTGTTATTCCCTTGGCAAAGTCCTTATCAGACGTCACTCCATCTGTAACAAACACAAATAAGAGTTCTGCGTCCGGCCGGACCGATTGCAACGGACTTCCGGGTTTACCCAGGTTATCTGTGACGTAGAGTAGAGCGCTTCCCAGGGTGGAGGAGGAGTCACGGTACACCGCTTCAGAGACCCAGGAGCTGGTTCTCCTCTGGCTGTCAGAGGAGTCCAGGAGAATCTCCGGGTCTTGCTCCCCTCCAAACTGAACGTAGAAGAATTTAGCTCCTGCAGATGTTGTCTTGGAGAGGGGGATCATTTCAGATACTTTCTGAATGAATTTTAGGGTGCTGAAGAAGTTTCGTTCCCCTGTTCTCTCAGAACCGTCAATGAAGAACACTATGTCCACAGGTCGCCGGGTCAGTGGGGCCAGACTCAGACCTAAAAGAGATAACCCTTAGGTCAAATCATTGCTTTAGAAGATGAGTGACAAGTGGTTCTAACACATTCAAAAATCATCTTTGAGTAGGTGTGGTACAGTTTGCGTTCTTCAGAACAATACTGTAGGCTACTTTGAAGCTACACTTGATTTGAGATGACTGAAATGAACATCGCCATGAATTAAAACTGATGAATCAGTCCATGCAGAATGTTTTTTTCACTTGTATAACCTGGGGGTGATTGAATGCAGTGGTGTTCCTGTGTTAAAGAAACACGAAGCACAATAATTGCTTATAAAGTTTTACTTTCACCTGAGGCGCACTTCACGTCTGGGCAGATAGTCTCCGGTTCTAGAGAAAATGAGGAGTGAAATTAGTTAACAATTTTTCTGGATGGGTGATTTATTATTACTGATGTAATGTACATTCAAAATAACACCTTATCCTTTATATGAGGCGTTGGCACAATCTGTTGGAAGGCAGAGCAATGTATAGGGGAAAGGGTGTGATTTGGGACTCAAACATGGACTTACCTGGGCAAATGATTTGTTCCACTTCCTCTAAGAACTCCTCCGCTGTGAGTTCAGCATAGACACTCAGGGTCTTCACTCGGTCGCCTACATTACAGGCGATCTTCACCAGATTCTGCTTCTCCGCCCCGGAGTCAAACATGTCACCGATGGCGATGGCATACACCTCCACGCCGTTGCACAGGGCCCCGAGGTTGTCAGGGTCCTTTGGGTCGTAGCGGCCGTCCGTGATGACGATGGCCACCGTCTTGGTCCGTCCCCTGCGTCCTGGAACAATCAGTTGGTCGTAGGTGTACTTCAAGGCAGAGGGGGTCCACGTGCCCCCAGCAATCCAGTCCATGGCTTTGACCTTAAATTAATTCACGAATGAACGCAACTGAACTTGGATGTGTTCCCAAAGGCAGACAAAAACACGGCAGGCGCGAGAACTGATGGCCAGGTGGGACGTTGTGTGTTTTGTAACGGTAACGCATGTCAGTGGGGTGAAAAGGTAGGAACCCTAGTTGAGAGGAAGCAACGAACCTTGGCCTTGAATGACGTCACGGAAGTGATGCGCTTGTCATTCAGCCGGATGGCCTGAACTGCCCCTCTATGGCTGTACTGGACCACGCCCAGGCGAGAACCTTCAGGGGTTCCAAAGAGTTAGTATTTGTGAATTATTATCCATTCCAAAACACATTTACCTGAGATGTCACTATAAAACAGTAACAGACATTTATCAGAGATGTCATTATAATATAGTAACAGACACATTTACCTAAATGTCATTGTTATAGTAACAGATCCATTTACCTGAGATGTCAGAAACATTTTTTGCCATTTTCCCAAGCCTGTTTGCTACACTGATGACAAAGTTTTTTGCCAGACTGAAGTTTGTTTTTCCAATACTCTCTGAGCTGTCAATCACAAACACGAGGTCGATTGGTGGGCAAACCTTTTCACAATCTGCACAGAAGAAATGAACAGTTAACATAGTGACCTCATTAGAAATCCTGAAAGGCTAACTCTAAATGTGTGTACTGTAAATCGATAATACCACAGCAGCCGCATGTTTCTCTGACATATTCCATTACTTCACATTCCTGAAAATCAAAGTAATAGTCATGAACAATTCACCAATCTCTCAGAGGGAGACCGTGATGAAATATGGGTTCTATATCAATGAATAAAGTGTGTGAGTGTACTATATCAATGAATAAAGTGTGTTTGTACTATATCAATGAATAAAGTGTGTGTGTACTATAACAATGAATAAAGTGTGTGTGTACTATATCAATTAATTAAGTGTGTGTGTACTATATCAATGAATACAGTGTGTGTGTACTATATCAATGAATTAAGTGTGTGTGTACTATATCAATTAATACAGTGTGTGTGTATTATATCAATGAATTAAGTGTTACTCACAGCTAAACCGGGGTTCCCACGAGAACCAGGGGTTCCCTAGACACCATGAATAGAAGTAATTCATTTCCACTGACTGATACTGAGTATAATAAATCGACAATGAGATTAATAAAGATCCCTGGTAAAGTAATTAATAATGACAAGGATCCCACCGGTTGTCCAGGCAACCCCCTCTCCCCCCGGTCTCCAGGGACCCCCTCCTGTCCGGGGCCCCCCTGTAAAACAACAGACAGAAGATACCTTGTGACTTGGTTCGGTTACATATCTCATTTACAGCTACCACGTGTAAACAGTTCACTGCCTTGGTCGAGGACAGAATGACTGAATGTTTCACCGGCTTTGGATTTGAACTAGCAACTTTTCGGTCACCGGTTGGTTGTCCGTCACCCAACTTACTGACAATCCTTTAGCTCCTTTTGCCCCATAGCCTCCTTTCTCTCCATAATTGCCCCTGGTGCCCTGAGGGCAAAGGTAGGTGTCAGTGAACAGGGAGCTCAGACACAGTAGGACTTCAACATTAACTGCTTTGAGATACATAAGCTCACCTGGAGTCCTGGTGAACCCGGATCACCTCCTTCACCCTACAGGGAAACACGGCTGAGTGACATGTACCATGATATGACTGAAAACACGGCTGAGTTAACATGTTCCATGATATGACTGAAAACACGGCTGAGTTAACGTTACATGATATAACTGAAAAGACAGCTGAGTGAAAACAGGAGTGACGATCTTTCTATCGAATCCCAATGAAAGTAGATTTGCGTACCTACCTGAGTTCCCCTGGGACCTGGGTAATTATATCCATCTTTTCCTGAGTCTCCCTGTAATGAAAAAGGGTGAGAATCAGTTTGTAATTTTTGGAAATAACAGTAGAAATGTTATACAAAATGTTATTTTGCCTTTAATATAAGTCATTGTGATAACAATCAAAATCAAGCCAGCAACCCCAAGAATAAGCCTATTGTCATTAACACCCAAGAATGATTCCAGAATCCTCGACACGTCACTCGAGGTTATGTACAACTGTCAAACCACATTGATGACGAGGGCGTCACTCGAGTCCAAACCGCAGTATGCAGTGTTCAGCACTGTCTTAGCAACCCCCGGTCAAACATTCCTGCCGCTGCGGTGATACATTAACACCACTCTCTTTTTCCAAGAAAGTCATGATTTCCTGTTTCTTATCGTCGTCTCCAGCCAGAGCATGTCAAGATGTTTAACCCCGTTCTAATGACGCGTTTGCTTTGGGGGAACGCATCAAGGACTCAGGAGTCCAGCTAAATCTCATCACTTCCACAGAATTCCTTTCCATTGTCAGATTCCGGAATGCCTCAGTACACAGAGGCCTGTTAGAACACGTTGTGTGTTTCGGACGGGTTCCAAGCAAATGAAGATCAAGTCACCTTGGGCCCTGCCACTCCAGAATCTCCTCGAGGGCCAAACTCCCCAGGATCTCCGCGAGAACCCTGTTAGGACATCCAGGAAACATTGGGCACAGATTGTTAGTCTGAACGTAATTAAATGACAAACTATAAACACTGTAGGAACTGTGGGATTATGATGTTATGAATGTTTATGGCCCTAGAGAAGGACTGCAATGGGAAGTGTAAATGGCCCTGGATTAGGACTTAAATGGGAAATGTAAATGGCCCTGGATGAGGACTGAAATGTCAAACGTTAGTGGCGCCTCTGGATGAGTGTTTAGTGGACCTCACCCTAATTGCCTAAAGGAAAGGAACCTCTGGCGGGCCTGTGTTTGCAGTGTACTCAGTGAAGACTATTAAAGAGCGTATTCACCACAAGCCCTGATCCTCCACTCTCACCCGGTGGACCACGCACTCCTGGGTACCCTGGGGTTCCCTGCGAGAGAAGACGGATTGATCCCACACCGCGTTGAATTTAGTCCATTCAGATGTGCAATTCATTGACTGGGTTTGATAGGAGTGAATGATGACTTACTGTCACTCCTTTCGGGCCATTCTCCCCGGGCACTCCCCTTGCTCCCTCCAAGCCTGGTTCTCCCTGCAAGGAGCGAGAGAACAAGTCAACGTGGCTCCTGGACAACAAATGAAAACAGACCCGGCGTTTGTTTGGGCTTGCAGATACCTCTTCTCCTTTCTTGCCAGTCTTGCCTTGTGATCCGGCATTGCCACCGTCTCCTCTGCTACCCTAAACAAGAATGTTCTCTGTTACACCAGGGCATGTTTCAGGGGACCCCGTTTCAGCTGTGTACGATGATACGATGACTGCCCCCTGCTCCCAGACTCACGGTGTCTCCAGGTTTCCCATCAGGCCCCATGCGACCCTAAGGAACAGAAATGTTATGTTATCAGAAGGCTACGACAGACAGGGCCTGATCTGGGGGGGGACTATCAATCTAGATCAAGTTTCCTTGAGTCCTCATACCTTGGATCCTTTTAGACCAGCTAGTCCTGGGTTACCTCTGTATCCCAGAACACCCTGCAACAGAGTTGAAAGTCTCAATAACCAGAAGCTCCAACATTGTTCTAAGATAATGTGTTGTTTGGGGGGACCTCCAGACCTTATCTCCGCGGTCTCCACGAGGACCCTGGGGTCCAGGTGTGCCAGGAAGCCCAGAGACACCCTGGTGAATGATAAGGGACAGTCAGGGACTCATTCCAGGTGACCTAGAAGTACAATTATCCTGGTTACGAGAACCTGTCCGCAAGGAACTGCCCAAGACGAAGGCAATACGGGTCGTAAAGCGGTCCAAAAGGAGTCCAATTAATTAACGTTCAGGAACCCACGCACATTTTGGCCTGGGTCGCCCACCTCCCCCTTCACACCAAAGTCACCCGGGTAACCGGCTTCTCCCTGGAGGGGCAGAAAAGAACCAGAAGGACATTTAAACCGGCTGGTACCGTGTCAACAACACGGAGATGTCTGAGACTTGAACGCATGGCTTCTCACCGGCATGCCAGTGTCTCCTTTACATCCGGGTTTGCCAATGAGACCGATCCTCCCCTAAGAAATGAGAACATGCGCCAGTGATCCCAAACTAGGCTCAGGATGCTCGTTTGTTGGCCCTTAAATCAGCAAAGCAATCGGTCACAAATACCTTTTCACCGTCAATTCCATTATAGCCGGGAGATCCACTTTGACCCTGAAGAAATTGCATTTCGTTTAATCTGTAAATGACTCTGACATGCGTATCCTAATGACCCGACATAGCCCTAAAATAACATCAATCTGAATTAATTGTTACATAACCACGAATGGCCGAGGATGAATTTAAAAGTACCTTGAACCCAGGCCATCCACTCTCTCCCTGTGAAACAAATAGGAAATACGAGGCTGAAAACAGACAATGACGCAGTATTTCAACATGGCAGCGCTTAAAGAATAGCAAATTGTAGCGTCTCTTTGTGTCCTGTTACCTTCCCTCCTTTGAGACCTGGAACACCCTGTGAGTAAACATGAGATGAATTAGGGGACACACGTTTGAAGCATCTCATCTAAAACAATATGCCAGAGGAATGAAAAGCTGCCTTCCCTCTTACCTTGGCCCCATATAACCCTATTGGCCCCTCAATACCAAGGTCTCCCTGTGGGAACAATACAACATCAGTTGACAAGTGTCATTTGGTCACCAGATATCTAGTTTTACAATTTATAGTCTTACCAGTGGACCGGGCTTCCCAGGTTCCCCAATGGCACCGCCAGTTCCTTTTGAACCCTACAAGACAACAGAGCATAGAAGACAATGATGATAATGACTCTACAAGACAACAGAGCATAGAAGACAATGATGATAATGACTCTACAAGACAACAGAGCATAGAAGACATTGATGTTAATGACTCTACAAGACAACAGAGCATAGAGGACAATGATGATAATGACTCTACAAGACAACAGAGCATAGAAGACAATGATGATAATGACTCTACAAGACAACAGAGCATAGAAGACAATGATGATAATGACTCTACAAGACAACAGAGCATAGAATACAATGATGATAATGACTCTACAAGACAACAGAGCATAGAAGACAATGATGATAATGACTCTACAAGACAACAGAGCATAGAAGACAATGATGATAATGACTCTACAAGACAACAGAGCATAGAAGACAATGATGATAATGACTCTACAAGACAACAGAGCATAGAAGACAATGATGATAATGACTCTACAAGACCACAGAGCTTAGAAGACAATGATGATAATGACTCTACAAGACCACAGAGCTTAGAAGACAATTATGATAATGACTCTACAAGACCACAGAAGACAATAATGATAATGACCCTACAAGACAAGAAAGCCCAAAAGACAATGATAAAGATTATAAAAAAGAGTGTATAGAAGATGTTTGCCATAATTACTCTACAATCAAAAACAAGTTATAAACCTTCATCCTTATATAGGTAGTTACCTTCATTCCGTTGGATCCCTTTGAGCCGACATTTCCCTTGGTCTGGATGCACAGAGGAACTTCGCACTACAGCAGAATCAGAAAACATACTGTCAGAGAGGTTTACTTTTATTTTCTTGTTATAGATTGTTATTGTGGCACGGTTGAACAAAAACGCGTCACCCAGAAAAAGTACCATGTCATATATGTGTCTGTTATATATGTCAGAAGTGTGTTCGTTACATTTGTCATATATGTGTCTGTTATATATGTCAGAAGTGTGTTTGTTTCATATTTCATATATGTGTCTGTTATATATGTCAGAAGTGTGTTTGTTACATATTTCATATATGTGTCTGTTATATATCTCAGAAGTGTGTTTGTTTCATATTGCATATATGTGTCTGTTATAAATGTCAGAAGTGTGTGTTCATTAAATATGTCATATATGGGTCTGTTATATATGTCAGAAGTGTGTTTGTTACATATTTTATATATGTGTCTGTTATATATGACATATATGTGCTTGTTTGTTTCCCCCGTCATTCCCACTTCAAACCCAGAATTTCATGGCTAATTGATGTAGTGAATTTGCTAAGAGATGAAGTACAAATCAACATATTATACATTCAACATATTGCACATTGAATATATTACACATTTTAAACAATGATGCTTTGGAAAGCAAAATAATGAAAGATGGAGAGACGTTTTGCTGATTCAAAGTCAGATTTAATTCCATGCTACAGCAGTACATGTGCCCTGAAGTCAGCGTCTTAAACAGTGGAACCACCTCTAACCCATGCAGGGAGGTTAAATAAATAAAGAAGCAATAATGTCCTACTACTCACCTGAAATTCAGCTTCTTTGATCTGAAAAGTGAAAATCAAATACAGTTAAACCCAATATGGGGTGAATATTACTGAAAAGGTTCCATTATAGGTAAATGAGTGAAGGGAGTAAATGAGGGGAGGAGTGAGGGAGTATAAGTGCAGTGAAAGGATTATGAGGGAGAAAGACTGCAGTGAGGGGGTGATGAGGGAGAAAGAGTGCAGTGAGGAGGTGATGAGGGAGGAAGGGAGAGTCCCTCTCGGCTGCCCCCCAACCTCCCATCCCACCATGACTGTGTGTGGTGTGCTGCTAGGTTCCTCTACCATTGTGTCAGTTATCCCGCGGACAGCGGCCTGTCTGTTACTCGGCGGATAGGCCGTGTAGTTCTTCCTGTAGAGCTCCAACGGAGAACTAGCCATCTGCTTGAGCTCGCTCTCCATGGGATCCTCGCTGGTGGCCACCACGAAGATCTTGACGCCGGCGGCCTTTGCTGCCTCCGCGGCCCGCGCCAGGCCTCCACAGGGGCTTCCGGTGATGTGGCCGTCGGTCAGGACCACGGCGTACTGGAGCCGGGGCTTTCCCCCGGGGGCCAGCCTCACCTGCTTGGTCATGTTGGTCAGAGCGCAGTCAATGTAGGTGCCCCTGCCGATGTATCTGGAGGCCAGGAGGTGAACCAATGGACATTCTCAACTACAGGGCTTGAAATGGGATTTTGGAAGCGGAGGAGCCCTACTTTCTACTCTCCAGTTGTATCTAAAATGCTAAACCGCAGGCCAGTGGACGTCCCGGAGCTCAGCTCCCCCTAGGACTAATTTCATCCGTATGTACAGCAGCTTAGCTCCTGTTATCACCCGCCTAATTTGACCCTTCCTTACCTCTCACAAACAGTTGAGTGAGCGACAGGGTACCTGATTTTGTTGGCCCGGTCCAGGAAGACAGCTGGATCGATGGTCAGCGAGCTGAAGATCTCCACGTGGTCCGAGAAATGTAGCCCCCCGAATCCCCACTGCGCCCCCTTGACCCGAAGCGCGGTGGGGTGTAGCTTCAACAAAAAGCTTTCCAGGAACAACTTGAGCTGCTCCACCATGCTGCCCCAGGGGAACTCCTTCAGGGCAACGCTCTCAGACGTGTCCAGGATGAAGTACACGTGGACGGGGCAATCGTCGTTTTCAACTGGCCGGAATGTAAACATCTATGCTTTAAACAGGGATATGCTTTAAGAAATCTATGCTGGTCAAGCTGACCATCACAAGACAGATATACTGAGGAAACCAATGGGTGCTAGAATAGAAAGACAGCTATGAGCAAATTCTTCTTACCATTCATGTTCCTGGGTCTCACCAGTAGGCTATTGTATTCTGGGTCCTGGGCGGAGACTTGAAGGACCCACAGCAAAAGGACAGTCCTCAGTACTCCTGACATTGCTCCTCTGGGTGGGGAAGAGTCTCTGTAAGCATCGTGCTCACATAGCACACACACACATAGCACACACACACATAGCACACACACACACATAGCACACATACACATACATAGCAAGCACACATTTTAGTTTCTCAAGTGTACTGTCGCTTGAGGCTACATGTTGCATTGTCTTTCAACTGAACCCATTTGACATCATTTGGGGTATTTGTGATATATGGGGTAAAGTAAGTACAGTACTTTAGGTAAACCCTGTGTATGTTTTTATAGCTTTACTGATCTGTCATGTCCGGACAGTTAAAGAGAGCAGCTTCAACTCACTTCAACAACTACAACAACCTTTTACCTTAGACATTGGTCTGAGGTTGAACACACCTTTTAGGTAGCTGTTAAAAAACCATGCTTAGGGCAATATTGCTTAAGGCAACCATGCTTAAGACCCAACTCCTTGTCTAGTGCATTCTTCCAAATTAATGCATTTTACATGTTTACATTAAGTCTTTCAAATTAATGTATTCAAATGAAAGTGTTAAATCCCAGTTTCCATTTATAAAACATGTTCAAGTTTATAAGTTGTATTTACATATAATGGTAATTGCAAAAACATTTAGAAAAAGCAACACTTATTATTGAAAAACATATTGGTTAACCATTTTACTGACCAGTATTAGGAGCCCCCGATCTCCTGCACAAAAGTCAGGTCCTCTGCGTAGACCCGTTTATCCAGAATACGTCCCGGAGAGCGGGTGGGATTGTTCCCCGTACCTGTTGAAACGTGCCATACCACTTGGGGGTGGGGGGAGAAATACTTCTCATGGGCATTTGGCTAGCAGTAAGAGCTGTACTAACACACTACCTGTCACAGCCACTGTTGGGAATTCCGTCTCACGACTGGAGAAAAAAGGAAGATGTCCCGCATGGAAGCAAGGTTATATGAACGGGGAGAAAGTCAAGTGAAATGAAAAGTCTACTTTTCTAGAGTTTAATACATATATTTCATTAGACAGGTGAAAGACCTAAAAAGACGATAAAACAAGAAGAACATTGCGTCAATTCTCCATAACACGCGGTAATACATTTATTTCCCACCTATCCCAATTGTCACACCTAATATATACTACTAGTATGCAGCAAAGATACCAAGTGGTCGACTATGTCGCACGGTGTCATGTAAATCGTTTTCTCTTCAGCAAGCAGAATTACATCAAATCCTCCGAGCATATATTGCCGTTGCCGCCAATTCAACCCATTATTTACTTGTACAGTACACTGAACCCATGGCATCCTGGACCTATTGGCAGAGCACCCATAAAGCACAGTATAATACATAATCTGGAGAAGAAAATGTTTAATAATTAACACATCCTTACAGTATGCATTTGTTTATATAGCACGTATATATTCAAAGAAGCTGGGATAATGGACAACATTTTCAAAGGTTCCTTTATAATTCATATGGTATTGGTGAACCGTAAATGCCACAGGGACAGGACGGCATATCTAGCCTATAACTTTATACGACAGTTGACAATAGTAAGCGTGTTATTCTAGCGATAAAGTCCATCAAAATAGCTTAAGGGGTCATTTGTTTCCACAACAAACTACAGTGCTACTACAGGATACAGCACTCTCGATTTGAAATCCAGTTACACTCACAGGTTTCACATTCTTTGCTTCTGCGTTCCAGATTTAAACATAAATGAAGTTGTGTTTCCCCGCCCATTGGAAGAAACCTATACACCGATGAAGAAGGGGGTTGCTTGTTTTTGACCGTGCTTGAAGTTCTGTATCGATTTTTACACATTCATATTGGATTCAATTAACGAATTGGTACTTTGACGAAACCTTCAGTAAACATGTATTATTTGCTTTAAACACGTATACATGGTTTACTGAATAGAATACATCTGCGTCCATTGATAACACCCTTTTAAACAAACACAAGTGGTCTGTTTGTCATTGCCCAAAAAACATGCATATAAAGCTCCCTTCACGTGATGGTGGGAAATGGGCTCTTGGAGTGACGTGAAGATCCAAGTGCTTAATATATTAACGTTTGAAATCTTTTTCAACCACGATTTGAACTAACCTGATACATTTGCTAATACTAAAGTTAGCTAGCTTGCATGTAAGCAAGCTATTTAACTGACAGTTGTCTGGCCGTCTACAAACATCATTGGCAGCGATATGTTTGTAATTGTCAAATTCTTGTGATTTATTTTGTTCGAATAGTAAAACGTAAATGTTGAAACCTCACAATTCGAACTTCTCCGACTTTCCCCAATTTGTATTGTGTTTGGACGGTCATTTAAGTGACATATCCCATTGGGAACCAGCAGCTTCGGATAGCATTTGAACGCAACTTAACATTTGTGTAATCGCCCTGTATAGAAACAAATGTGCTGTTGACCCGTTCGCACTTTTCAAGGTGAGCGTTTGCTCAAACATATCTACCGCTTGCCTTTGCAGTGATGCATTTTGTTAGCCTAAAATAACCTGCAGTATTTAAACTACTTGTTTAGCTTTTGCTAATTTTAGCTTGCAAGTTCACTACCATGGGGTGTTGTAGAGTTTGCTAGCTTTTTGAGTTTAGCTAGCAAGTGTGCTAGCAAACCGAAACCGCACTTGAGTTAGTGATTAATTTATTTGGTTATCTTGACCAGTAATGTTGCCTAGATACTGTAATATTGCAAAATTTTGCTCTGCAAATTAGTCAGTGGCCACACACTACAATAGCTGTCTTGCTGTCATCAAACCAAAAATAATGCAAATATAACCAACCTCTTTATATGCTTACATGCTTATTTATCTAGTAATTCTAAATCTAATCAGTACTTGTTATTTACTATGTCTTTAGGTTATGGCTCGGGGTCAGGCAGGTTTTATGTAGAGCTATTCGGTTAGGTTGATAAAGCTGTCTTGGAGTCTGTGTTTGGGGATAAACATTAGAACTCTGTCTTCTGAAATAGGACACCTTCTCCATGAACAACCTGAATGACCCCCCTAGATGGAACATTGGGCCAGACCCACAGGGAGGTGCTGATGAAGGGAACCCATGGAACTATGCCCTCCTGGTTCCAATGCTGGGCCTGGCAGCCTTTCGTAAGTTATACGCTGTCAGGACAGTTCTCAAGACGTGTATTTATACACTGTCAGGACAGTTTTCAAGGCGTGTAGTTATATGCTGTCAGGACAGTTCTCAAGACGTGTATTCATACGCTGTCAGGACAGTTCTCAAGACGTGTATTTATACGCTGTTAGGAAAGTTCTCAAGGCGTGTAGTTATACGCTGTCAGGACAGTTCTCAAGACGTGTAGTTATACGCTGTTAGGAAAGTTCTCAAGGTGTGTAGTTATATGCTGTCAGGACAGTTCTCAAGACGTGTAGTTATACGCTGTTAGGACAATTCTCAAGACGTGTAGTTATACGCTGTCAGGACAGTTCTCAAGATGTGTGTTTTTTAAATAAAAGCAATTGGCCTGCGCTGATCAACCTCTTATGTCCGTCACAGTCGGGAAATAATAACCTATAACTGTATAGTTTTCTTTTTAGTTTTTTTTATAATTATAAATAGTACCTAAGCTACAGTACTTAAGCATATATAGTACTTAAGCATGTACAGTCCAGTGGTAGTGTCGTGAAATCAGGGCCACCTCATACAATAAACCATTAACCGCCTCCCCTCCTCAGGCTGGGTATGGACCAGAGAATCCAAGAACGAGATCCTAAAGGTCAAGGCTCGCTACGACCAGGACATGTCCACCGTGACCTCTGACCTGGAGATGAAGTACAGAGACACGCTGACGGAGAGCCGGCGGGCGGCAGCCATCTTGGAACTGGAGCTGGAGAAGGAGAGACAGAGGGTGGAGGGCTTCCGCCAGGCCCTCGTCTCGCAGAGCCAACGGGTCACGGAGGAACGCAAGAAGCTGCAGTTGGAACGAGAGGTGACAGGCACTTTTAGACTGCGGTTGTAGTGAGACGCTTGCTTGAAGTCATGTTAGTTCTCCATGACCGACATTTGTGAATCTCAAAACAGACCCAACCCACTTGCTTGGAAGGCCAGACTTTGTCGTGTTTTGCTGACAAATCTCCACTAGTGACTTACAAAAACGTTAGGATGACACCCAAACGGGTAGGATAATACCACACACAGCTAGTGATGCTCCCAGGTGATTTATCATCAACACAAAGTTTTAACCATCCAGACATCAGCATCCCGAAAGTCCTCAGAAGGTGGCGTTAAGTTTAACCAAATCCCTCCTGTCACTTTACCAGATGAGTCCCTCTGGATAAGAAGGGACTGAAATGTAAATGTACAATTTGTTTTACTGAACCCTCTTTCCGTCGCCAGGTCCTGGAACAGGAGAGGACCAAGCTTGTGGAATCCGGTGCCGCCGGGGCCCTCCTTCAGCAGGCACTGGGCAACGAGACCGGTTGGCACCAGAAGGCCTCTGCCTCGCTGAAAGACCTGGAGGAGGACCTGATGGAGAGGCAGGGGGTCTACTGCAACCTGCTGCTGCCCAGGGAACGGAGGCTGGAGATGGAGAAAAACCTCCTCCTGAAGGTGGCGAAGAACCCGCCAGGGGGTGGCATAGATCTGGAGCGAGACCTGAAGGATATCTTCAAGAACGACCGCCACTGTGCTAAAAGCAATCTTCTCGTCAACAGGGACAAAAGGAAAAATGGCAGCCTGATGTGGGTTTACCTTAGGTACTGGCAGCTTCAGGTAACCGTGGAAATGCACAAACGCGCTGAGGAGTCATTCCTGAGCGTTACTCCAGAGAATGCAAAGAACAACCTGGAGTGACCTTGACACTGGAGTGGAATCAAGTGTTTAGCGTCCTTGTGTATCTCATGCGTATGTGTTCTTTATTGCACAAATGTTTTATTGTTGACTGATGATGATTTTGTTTTATTTCCTGTACACCCATTGTGACTCCAGACAAATGTAAACTGTTTGACAGTGCTGAAATGATACAAAATAATTTGTATGATTTTTTTTGTTGAATATGCAGGAAAGTTCTGTCAGTGGTTCAATTCTAATGTTGCATTAACATTGATGGTCATTTGTAGAGTTTGTGTTGGTTTTTGGAAATCAAAATGGTTTGAAATTGTTAGAAAATAGGTGGCCTAGGATTGTCCAGTGCTCTGAGCCACTGCCTCGGGGACACATGTACTGCTGCAACGTGGGTTCAAATCCAGCCCGCTGCCCTTTTGGCAAATCAGCATTTAGGGTTTTAACATCACGGTTTATCAGTTATTTTAACGGGGCCAGATAACTTGTTTACTTCAAGTCCAGGTAAACTTTACTATGAGGGAAATTGCCATGAGGGAGAAATGATACGAGCAGAATCTGAGCCCAGATTAGGTGTACTGTCTCATCTCTTACATCAGAATGGGTTTAATGCTTGTTTATTTGCATCCCTCTTAGCTTCTGGAAGCTACTCCAGAGAAACGGCAAAACATAAATATAGTGCCCTCTAACTATTGGGACTGAAAAGCTTGTTCATTCTTTTTGTGTCGTACACCCAAGTTTGGATTATAAATTGTAACAACTGCTATTATGTTTATGTACAACTTCTCACTTATTAAAAAGGTTTTTGGGCTCACAGTTTCAAAATTACAACAATTAATAGTGTCCTAATTTAGTAATTACAAAGGAAAACAAAACAATCCCATAAATCTAAAATACAACAATAATAAGATCTTCACAGACATGGCAATAATAATGTGTTCAACCGTAGAATAAAACAAAATCATAGCTTTTGCCAGTAGATCCTCCATGTATATATCTGGCCCGTTGTGATCCCTCGGGGTGGGAGGGGGTGCTGCTTCCTGGTTGCACTGGGTAACCACTGCCCAGGGTTCGTGAAAGGACCGTGGATTACCAGCTGAGCTCTGGATGGGACAAGCCCCAAGTCCAACTCTTGCTTTCCAAACTGTCAGTGAACTACAGACGTCCTGTGAGGGAGCCTCCGGGCATGGCGTTGAAGATACGGAAGCCTTCCTTGATGGCAAAGTCCCAGGCCAGATCAGACATCTGCTCAGCCACCCTACCAGCGATGCTTTGTACTGAAAAGAGAGATACACACGTTTTCTTTCTATCCAAACGATGCGCGGTTCGCTAGATTAGTGACATTTAACAGAGCTACGAGAGCTAAACAACGGACCGCCTGGTGTGACACAACTGGGGAAAGTTCTGGCACCCGAGGTGGAGCTCTTGCTGTCCGCCAGCTGACTTGCTCTGGCTGCCAGGCGGAAGAGGTGAAAGGCGATGTAGAACTGCCAGTCTGGGATTCCCTCATCCAGGCCCGTGGAGTGGCAGTACAGCCCAAACACCTCCTCCACACTGGGGATACCCAGCTGGGCAAGGTCCCCGTCAGACAACCCTGTGGGGGAACACCATATAAACACCACCGGGTTTTCGATTGAATCCCAACACCACGCAAGCTACAACGAGGCTGTCCTAAATTGCAACTTATGCACTAGGGAGGGCACTACTTTTGTCCAGGGCTCATGGTAAGAGGGTAACCACATTGGATGGCCTGGTCAAAACAAAGCAAGGCTGGAGGCATGTTGTGGGCGGGTTAGGTAGCGTGATGGCACCTGTCAGCAGAGGGTTGTCCGGGGGCAGATAGTGTGCCACACAGCTGGAGACCAGGTCTGACAGGGGATCTCCAAGGGTGGAGCGCCCCCAGTCCAGAATCGCCACTACCTCCGCCCTCTCTGGGTGGAACACCAGGTTCTCCAGTCTACCGATGACAGCAGGTTTGGTTTATAATGCCCGTGTCCCCAAAAAGCCCCTTCGCTTCTCCATGGTGCACTAATGTGCAGAAGTAATGGGTGAGTAGGGTTTTATATGGAACGCATGCCTAAATATGGCTATTCAAATACTATATTAACATTACAGCCGAGTAAGTAAATATGTACTGTGCATTAGAGAGGGTACCGGAAGTTTCCGTGCACCAGCGTAGTCCTCTGGGGTTTGGGCAGGTGCAGAGGAAGCCACCGGATGAGCCTCTCCATCGCAGGGATGAGCTGAGGAATGCTTTCTTTATACTGCTTGGTCCACCACTCTACCTGGTAACCCAGGTAGTCACCCACCACTAAGGGGGGATGGGGGGAGACATTTTAAATAACACAAGAGTACATGTGCATTACGGATTTCGCCCTATTTTCTATATAGGTAACTCCTTTTGATCCAAGACTATGGCAACAATCAACGACACTTGACCTGAGATACCGGTCTCACCTTGGTCATCCTGGGCGACTGGTCCAGGGGCCACCTGGTGAATCTGGGCGAGTGTGTTTGTCATGGCTTGGTACATTGCCCTTCTGTCCCCAGGGTCGACCCCGGGCAGTGTGGGGTCACTGAACCGCCTCCCTGGACAGACCTCCATCAGGAGGAATGGAACCCCCAGGACACTGGTCAACACAATCACAGACCAAGAGGGATTTTTCACAGGGACGCATTTCACAGGAAGGTTTTTATGAAATAACACCACAGCAAACTACCAACAATGAAGGGTGAATTCTGTTAGGTCCCTCCCAGCTTCAACCCGTTTGGTTCCTGAGGGGTTTCACCCAGGAAGAAAAAAGATAAAACGTTTTCTGTAACACACGTGCGTGTGTGTGTGTGTTCAGAAGTTGACAGTACATGGATTTCACGTAGCCGGCCTAAATAAAGGTGGCGAGGCACTGCTCTGTCATTGGCCGTGGCCAGCAGAGGAGAAATGGACCTCATCTGTACCCCAACATATGAGGTCTATTATTATGCCCTGAATTATTGGGCTCAGATAAAGCCTATAAAATACGTGAGTGTCACAAGCTGCATGCATGCTTCACACCTTGAATCCTCACACAGATCAACGATCTCTGGAACGGGAACCCCAGATCCTCGGAGAACCTTCAATAACCTGTTGGACACAATGAGCAGATGCTGATCACCTGATCATCTTACAGCCGAGTGTTTGGAGGCTGGGATGACCTCACCTACGTACCTGAACTCTGAGTCCACGGTTCGGCAGCCCTTCTGATGTTTCCTGAGGAGTAGATGGCGCCCTCCACTGGTCAAATGGTATAAGGAGTGCGCCTGGCTAAGACTAGGGCTCTGTTGGACAGCAACGTGGTCTGACGTACACAGAGAGCGAATATCAACCGCGGTCAATCAACACTGGCATTACAAAGAGGTGCCTACTGATGACACAGAGATGTAAAGACACAATTGTCACAATGCTGTTTTGCCATTTGAAAGCAAAACAGAGTAAAAGTGCTGCGTTTCCAATATGTCCAGATATGTGTTTACATGTATTCCATTATTTTCTGTGTAATCACCGCCATGCTACTCTAGGCCTTCTACTCTGTGGAATGTTTGAATAAAAAAATAAACATACTGTAAGAAGTCAATCGTATCAAACTTATCGAGTGCAACATATCATAAATTCAGGGACATTTTATTGTTATTGGTTCATGAAAACCTTATAATACACCATCAGTGTGTAAAGGGTATTCGGAAGTTTGATTGTAGTTGATCTGTGTGCAATTTGAATGCAAACTTTGGTTTCTATGACCGATTATATGGTTTTGACTACAACGTTTACTTTTGAGTCAAAAGTCTATGGTTTGGCCAAAATGGTGTTAATATCAAGGTTTTTAAATACTTATGTGCACATTAAAGAAATGTGTGTTAGCAATCAAGAAACTCACTAGTAATTAACATGTACAATGTAAAAAACAAATATCAACCCAATTTGCATGTTTACATTAAGCTGTACCGTTGTCAGATAGATGGCTTTTCAGGTACTGCGTGAGCTGGTCCATTGGAAGGGCAGAGCCCAGGCCAGTCCCACGATCAGAACCGGACAGGGGGTTCCACAGGACTCTGCCCAGGTCTTTAACAGCAGCAGCTGGGTCTCCCACCTGGAGAACAACATTCATTATCCACCGCTTGGACAGTTGTACAATTCCTTTTGTTATGTAACGTAATATATACGTAATAAATAGTAATATAATAGTGCACCCCACATGCACTGTTATGTCCTCCACATTCCATACAGCGGTCTAGGACTGCATTTGGTATATTGGGTGTCAGGGTTATTAAAGCCAGGTACGTTCACCTTTATTGCACGCATGCCTAGCTGGGCGGCGGCCTTAACATTGAACTCCAGATCGTCCAGTAGCACGGCTTCACGTGCAGATACACCCAATCTGTTCAGACAGAGGTGGAAGATCCTGGGGTCCGGCTTACTGAGGCCCTCCTTACACGACTCCACTATCTAGAGCCAGAAATGGAAGAAGGGTTACAGATGGTTGGAGCAGTGGCGCCTCTAGCCTTTCGGGGGCCCTTGGTAAAGTGTGATTTGGGGCCACCTCTCCCCTAGTGGTCGGGGGCCCTAAGCGACCCCTTATGCATACATCCTGCCCTGGGTTGTGGGGAGGGTTTGAGTTACGGGAGCGGAAGAGAATTAAGATGCATAATAATGTATACCGGGGATGGTGCCAGATGACTTGACCACATAATGTAAGAAAATAGCAGCTCATAAACATAGATTTTGAATACTAGATAGACAACAGAAACACATGGAAGAAGTTGACCTATTGGGATAGTTTCCGTGTCCCACCTCGTGTCTACGCTCACCACGTCAAAAAGGGACTGGTCCAGGGGCATAAAGGCTTCGCCGTTCGGCTGTAGGAAGTTGTTGCTGAGCACAGCCGTCTTCAGGCCCCTGGAGCGAGCCAACTGGACGGCCTCCATCATGACGGGCAGAGGCCTGGTCATTGGTCCACTGATCAGAGCGGACACGAACAAGCCAATCGGTACCGGGCGGCCTACCTGATGAAGAAGAAACAAAAAGGATAAGGAATGGATATTAACTGTCTCCCAAATGGCATCCTTTACATTTGATTTATTTATTTTTTACCCGTTCTGTGTCGATATTTACTCACTATCTCACTGCATTGCCTGCCAAAGACCTCAACAAACTCCTCAGACCCCAGTTCTCCACGCATGAAGCTCCTCCACGTATTCCCCTCACCCCCAGTCCTGATGGCCTGGCCCAGTGTGCCCGGGGGAATGCTGTTCTGTTGTTCAAACTCTGGAGCAAAAAGACAAGACGTCTTGTATTTGTAGTGCATTGGCCTATACAGTATATACCGAGTCCCACTCCTCCAATAGCTGTTGAAATGGATAACATGAATCTAGTTACTGTTGTTGTATTATCCTAAATCAGTGTGACACATTGCATAACATACCTGTTATTAATTTCAGAGGTGACGGAATGAGCACTCCATACATGTCAAAAATGACAGCTTTGTAAGTGGAGATGGCAGCAAAGTTGTGACAGAGTCTACGCGCCATTAAGCTGCAAAGCTGAGATCTGAATACTGCAACAGGACGTATCTTTGTCATCATCGTGGTTCTGCGCAACATGGTAGAAATAAAAGAATGGAATACAATAATGCAAACACCCGTAAGTTTAAAGTTACTCCTAATAATGGATGAGAAAGTTACGCATGTGACAGAAATAACGTGTGTACACTTCTATCCGTCAAAAGTTACTTACTTCGACTGGACCGCCGTCCGTTTGTTGTCAACGTTACACTCACAAGTATATCTCCTGCGTTGACTTTACGATACCGAACACTAAGAACAAAAACAATATGCTATAACTACCCCTCTTATGAAGATGTAGCATTGTTTACAACGCAGACACGTTGAACGTGAATGTAGGTCATGTGATTACTACGTGGCTCTGGGGGTAGATTGGTTGCGTTGTTACGCTGGAACGCCCCCTATTTAGGTTAGGGTAAAAAATATCTGTGCCGAAGAATGGAAAGAAGGCTGAGTTTATAACAATAACTATCCTTAATCAAATGTGTTCGCAAAGGTAAAACTATTTGCAATTAATTCCAAAGACAACAATGCACCCACGAAATACATGATAAATGTATGTCATCACATAGCGTAAAGCCAAGACAAACTGGTTTACAGTTTTGGCTAGCTAGCTACTCTGTAGAGTTAGCTACCTAGCAAGTTAACGTTTGCTTAATGTAAATTACCGTGAAATAGCTACAGCACCGTAGCTAGCTAGCTTACTTTCTATCATTATCTTGGGACAATCGAATAGCTATACAGCTACACAGATTGTTAAAAATACTAGTAACTTTACTTGCGTCATATAATAATAGCTAGTTTGTTCATTCAATCGGTGAACTGCCTTGATGTTATTCAAATGTTAGTATAACTTTGTTTGCCCTTACTAAAGTTCAGCTGGCTAAATGAAGCTAACTAATTATAACATATGGACAGATAACCCAGTTACAATTTTAGGTAACACATCTATTTAGCTGGATTAATTAGTTAACTAACGTATTGCTATACTAGGTAGCTAATAGTAGCATATTAACTACTGTAGTTATCTAGCTATTAGCTATCGTAATACATTGACAGCTACCGTAACGTCTAGGTAGCTTTATTTGTAGTCGATAATTCAAAGTTTTTCGCAAATAACTATCAAATTGCATGCGTCAACTTAGCTACGCAAAGTAAACGGTCGTATCAAAAGCTATTGACAACTTTGTGTTGAACATCAAACTAGATCGTTATAAACGTTGATCTATTGTCTTGCATGACGTTAGCGACGCTACTCTGGTTAGTTTTCTAGGTAGTAATAGTACATGTAATTAGTACTGCTTGTTAGTTAGCTAGCATTTAACTAACTAGCTAGCTAGTATATTTTATGTTTAACTTTTCCAGTAGTTCGTCAACTTAAAATTGTTCGCTATGATGTTTGCGCTAGTTTGAATGATTGTGCATGTATGTACAGGACTATAAATATCAATCTGGGGATCTACATTTCTGATCCGCTTGGTTGTAGGTCAATCATATTATGTAAGAATTAACGACGTTCAATTTACAGAACTATTAAAAGTGGCGTTATTCGTGAGTTTGGGTAGTGATGACCTAGGTATGCGAACAACTACAATGTAAGTTCAACTTCAAAATTGTTTGAAATGTTAAAAGGCAAACGGCTTAATACCCAACTGTTCAGACGGTCACTGGCACTGCCAATTGGACTGTTGTCAACCAAGTGCCAGAACCGCCATTTGATATCAAAAGAAAGTCCTTCACTTAATCTAAATAGTGACTTCCTACTTTCAGCAGCCTCGGAGAGACAGATCAGAGTCTTGAAATATAGACATTGTGAAGATGAGTAAAAAAACACCTAATCGTCCTGGAATTACCTTTGAAGTTGGTGCTAGAATTGAAGCGCAAGACTATCTACAGAAATGGTATGTTAAAAAGTCCCTTTGTGTAATTTTGTTCATTCAGACAGACCCAATATATGTGACAGACACTTGTACTAATTCATTATTTTCGGGTGTTTTGTTTCTTGTGCAACCTTTCAGGTATTCGTCCCGGATTGAGGAAATTGATTACGATGAAGGGAAGATGCTTGTCCACTTTGATCGGTGGAGCCATCGCTATGATGAGTGGATTTCCTGGGACAGCACTCGACTGCGGCCTCTGGAAAGACCAGCACTTCGCAAAGAAGGACTGAAGGCGGAAGAGGGAGAGATGACTGTGGGTGTTCTTGTCCAGCCAAACTATTTCTCAATTCATCTTTCCATGATTCCTCACATCTGCTTTCCTTGACACCTTCCTAGCTGAGACCAAGGTCTCTCTCTAGACCACCTGCCTCTAATGAGTGTTGAGGAGACAAGGAGAGAGGATAGAGGGCATTTAGGAAAGTTTGAGCCTGATGGACAGTATGGTGCACTTAATGGAAGTCATATGGCTTGCAAGAACTTGACTTAGCTTTTTATCTGCTGAAGAAACGTTCTCCTATTAGGAG
Source organism: Novumbra hubbsi (assembly GCA_016801125.1). NCBI lineage: Eukaryota > Metazoa > Chordata > Actinopteri > Esociformes > Umbridae > Novumbra > Novumbra hubbsi. Next base: position 32,820 of record JACXGK010000911.1, read on the forward strand.
TTTTGTTTGATGGAAGTGTGCGGTCAATCTAATGAATGATGGTTTGCAGTGAAATCGTTTTTGAGTAAACTATCCATTTAAAATAATTAACAAACTTTTCATGTCGTATATCTCATAAATATTTCTACCAGGAGAAACTCAGCGAGATGTCAGCATCTCGCCTTGATGAGCTTCCTGGCTGTACAGAGAGCACAGAGGACCAAACAGAGTTACCGCAGCCGAGACAAGTATACATGCATCCCCAGTGACCCATTTTGCAGTGACTTGGCCAAATTAACTGCCTGTCTCATCCACTGTTTTGGTTCTACATATGTAACACAGTTTTAGACCAAACCATCAAATCATTTTTGTTGAGACTTTTGGATATGTAGGTATACCGGAGGACCCATTGCCATATGAGACTTAACTGTATTGGATATGTAGGTATACCGGAGGGCCCATTGCCATATGAGACATAACTGTATTGGATATGTAGGTGGACACCAAATATTATAAATAAATCATTAACGGGCGCAGAGGCACCTGGTTCTGTGTTCCCTCAACCAGACCCACACCTTCAAACAGACACATATTACACATATTAGCCCATAAGCCTGAGCTACCCCCCCCCTTCCCCCAAGACTGGAGGGGGCAAGTGTGTTTTGTGTGTAGGTTTTATGTAGTTCTACACATTTTGCGGGTATTCTACTGTTCTTACTGACAACAGTAAGATGAGACTGCTCGTTGGAAAGTGGTTAGTAGTTTTCTGGAGTTAGCCTGCAGAAGGGCCATGTTGCACATCTTAGATCAGAATGGTCTAACTCTGTCACCAAAGCCTTTCCTTTTTTACATTTATCTTTGAGCTTTTTCTGATACCAGCATTTCCCTTTGCTCTAAGAATGTTGTTTACGCTACACTTCAAGACATTTGGCTCTGCTTCGTTTGCAGGATTTGAGAGACGGTGAAGAGGTGCTTGCTCGATGGACAGATTGTCGATACTATCCTGCAAAGATCCAATCCGTAAACAAAGAGGGTGTGTGTCTCGTGAACCGTTCTCCAAGGCCGGAACATGTGCCGTTATGGTTTCCCATTGTCTTGTGTTTATGTTCCCAGCTGAAGGGTCTCTGTTGTTCTAGGTACCTACACTGTGCAGTTCTATGACGGGGTTATCCGGTGTGTGAAAAGAATTCATATCAAATCCATGCCGGATGATGCTAAAGGACAGGTGAGCTGATCAAGCCAGCATGACCCCAAAATTCCTCCAAGTAACACATAGTGTTTCAGTAAGCAACACATCTTGCATATATCTGCATTTATTCCGAGTTTGATAGGAGGCCCGTGAAAGTTACTATTGTGGTTTGTAGGCAGTGTAGGGTACCATAATCTTCTATTTTACTTCTTCCTCTTTTCCAGAAGGTAAAAAGCAACAGGGCATTGCCGGATCTAGTGGGAGGACTGATTCCCCCAGTCCGGGCAGGATAGACTGGCAGGCATCTCCCAGGTTCCAGCCAGCAGTCACTATCAAGGAGATTAGAGTCCTGAGCCACTTAATTTGTTCATTCATATTTACTTTATTTTAGATGGGGAGTTTTACTTTGTTGTACGTCAGTCTTAGAAAGTGGCTGCTGAATGTTTTAATATGAATTATCGCAATAACTACACTTATTATTTACTATGGTGGCATATTGTCTCTCAACTACCAAGCTAGGACCAAGCTGCAACCCACATCTAATGTGTTCCGTACAAGTTATGTCAGTTACCTCTCTTGTCAATGAAGTGTTTTTTTGAGGGGGGGGGGTTTGTTCCCAAACCTCCAAAAAGGTCATTAGAGCAGCGTGTGTAAGACAGGTGTTCCCTCCCTCCGGCAGGACTGGATAGCCCTGGTGAAAGCTGCCTCCACGACCGCCAACAGCAGAGGTAGCAACAAGCCTCGTACCAGCATCAACAGCAACAGGGAGAAGGACCACGCTCCCGGAGGAAGATCGGACGAGGAAGAGGACGTTGACGACGGGCCGGACAATGATCCGCAAGGGCCGTCTGACTCGGAGAGGCCGGGTAACTAGAACTGTTGGCCCTGATTGGTTCCTCTGTAATCACCATGTGATCTGAGCCCAACGGGAGTGGAGGGAATAGGTTGTCATTTGGGACTCAACCTGTAGGCCTTTTCCCCTGCTGCCTGAAGTTAGGGTTGGTGTGGCGCGACAGTGACATGCAGTGATGTTGTGACTCTTCCTCTCACGACAAGACTGCCTGGATTCCCATGATGATGATGATGATGAGGAGGAGGAGGAGGAGGAGAACACTAAGGAGCAGCGAGACACGGTGAGGTCCAACCGCAGGAGAAGTAGACAAGACATCTCGTTAAGCAACCCCAAGAGGGCCCGGCCCTGTAAAACCGCAGGTAACACTTCAACCGAGGGCCCTTGGTTTTAGATCACATTCACCTTGACCGCCTCCTCCCTTCACAGCACTCAAATGCAGTGCACTATCTAGGGAATAGGGAACTACTTGGTACGTTATATTGACATGAATATCTCCCTGTTATTTTCCGTTTGCTCTACCTAAAGGTCCCCATGAAGACGACTCTCACTGCCAGGGGGATCCAGCTGACAGCCCTGTATTGTCCCAACAGCAGGTACAACACGTGAAACTAAAACCCATGTCGGGGCCCTACCAAAGGTAGTGTTGCAAATTGGTGGTTTTCCATTTGGGATGATTCATGAGTGTCTTGTCTTTAAGAAGGAGCCCAGCGCAGTGGACGAGTCCCTTCATGGACTTTCCCAGGGACCTGGGTCCTCCGTAACGGTCTCTCCATCCAGGTGTCGGAACAGGCGCCTGAAACACCCCTCCGGGGGCTCCGGCAGGTAGGATTCCAACACGACAGCTTTTGAATTTTGAAGTGTGTGTTTGTATGTTCACGGCGTCCTGAGAACTTTTGGTCCGTTGTATTAAAACATTTAATTACCCATTCATTGGATGTGAATTAACGCGATGGAAAATAACCTTTTGTTATAAGCTGTGATTTGTTAGTCTCTCCGGAGAACCGCCTCTTCTAAGTGTCAGAAATGTCCTTGTGATCCACAGCAGCCAGAACCAGAAGCAGTCCTCCAGGCAGGCCAGCTCTGTCGCCACTCTGTCCACAGGGGAGGACACTGTGTCAGCCCCGGAGTCCATGCTGAGCCCCTCTGCCAGCCCCAGACCCAGCGGTCCCGACATGGCTCCCTCAGGTTGGTCTGTTAGACTGGAGACGCGGGATCATGACTGAAACCAAATGCTGGCCCCTCTTAGTACTGACCTTTACGATGCTGGCCCCTCTTAGTACTGACCTTTACGATGCTGGCCCCTCTTAGTACTGACCTTTACGATGCTGGCCCCTCTTAGTACTTACCTTTACGATGCTGGCCCCTCTTAGTACTGACCTTTACGATGCTGGCCCCTCTTAGTACTGACCTTTACGATGCTGGCCCCTCTTAGTACTGACCTTTACAATGCTGGCCCCTCTTAGTACTGACCTTTACAATGCTGGCCCCTCTTAGTACTGACCTTTACGATTGAAGGGAGACAGTTTGATGGTTGTGAGTAAATTATTATACCAGCAGGAATGTATGAGGTGACTTTCGCTAATGCAGCTTTTGGCAGTTCTTTTTTTATCCGACATGTAGAAAGAGTGGGTGGTCCCATTTCTAATCATCGATTCAGTGATTGGTGGGCTGGGTGACTCTCATATTCAACTGACATGTTTCCCCCTCCCACAGGGCGCCGCGAAGCGGTTCTTCTGACGACCCCCAGGAGCCCCGAACAGAACCAGAGGAGGAGACGTTCCCAACGCTTAGCCACTGTCAGCTCTGAAGTGAACTCCGACCCCACCGTGACCTCTAGCCCCGCCGGCTCCTCCCCCCGCGGTCACGGCAGCGATCAGAACGCTCCTCCCCAAGAGCCCTCCCCTACAGAGGGTGGGTGTCTGGTCCTTGGCTTGCACTGGGTCACATCCACTGGGAATCCAGCGTTTCCAACGGAAACCCCCGCTGACCCCGAGCATCGAGGGTCTGCAAGCCTAAATCCAGTTTTTCCTCTTTCAGACCAAGTGGCAAGCTCTTCGGAGAGGGCAGAGTCTTCCACCCTTCACAATTACTGTGCCGCTGTGACGCCACCCACGCCTCCACCCGCTGCCTCCATCCTCACGCCGTCCCACCCGCCAATCACACGTGCCGACCAGCCGACTGATGGACCGCCAGCCAATGTATCGCCAGTGGGAGACAAACTCCCACCCTTAGCCACAGGTAATGCTTTTTGCTGGTCAGTGAACAACAGACGACAGGTGAGGATTGGGTAGTTTTGGTCAGTGCCCATGTCCTCCTGAGTTGGTTTCTGTCAGACCTCCAACGCGCCCTTTTCATCAGGCTCTCTCCTTTAAGGAGGGCACAGGTAGTTAGGGACACAGCCATTTTAGTCCGGGCCTCCTGGAGGTGTTTATTGATTTTCAGTCTTTCCTCACCGTGTTCTGAAGCAGTACGGCGTCACGGTGACATGTTGTTGTTTGGGTGTTTATTCTACAGTATTTTATGTCAGATGCTTTGGTTATATGTCAGTGTGTTTCTGTGTTTCATTTTTCAGCCCCTGGTGTGAAACCCGCCATCAAGACCTCTAAGTTGAACAAGCACACCAGGGAGCCCAGTAGGTGTTTTCTCTGTTGTTTTTCCTCAGTTAGATTGCTTATTAACACTATATTTACACTATAATTGCTTATTAACACTATATTTACACTATGATTGCTTATTAACACTATATTTACACTATAATTGCTTATTAACACTATATTAACACTATAATTGCTTATTAACACTATATTAACACTATAATTGCTTATTAACACTATATTAACACTATAATTGCTTATTAACACTATATTAACACTATAATTGCTTATTAACACTATATTAACACTAATTGCTTATTAACACTATATTAACACTATAATTGCTTATTAACACTATATTAACACTATAATTGCTTATTAACACTTTATTTTCACAGGGATGTTGCCTGTATTTTGCTTCAGAATATGATGTCTTACCTTCATGTGGTTAGAGGAAGCATGTTATGGCCACTTATGTTCTCCTCCGTCCGGCTAAAATAAAATCTGCTTCTCCCCCCCCCACCTCCTCCTCCTCCTCTCAGTCATGAACACCAAGCGTTCTGAGGACCCCACGTCTCCGAGCAACCTGGACCACTATAAGTGTAAGATCCTGGGTTGTGCCAAGGCCTTCCGCAAAGCCAAGCTGTTGGACTACCACCTCAAGTATTACCACAACACCGACCTCCAGGACTCCGAGCTAACGGTCTCCCCGGACAGAGGGGGTCGTACACGGGCTACCTCAGCCTCCGTGCCCAACACCGCCCTTCTGGAGGTGCCTGACAATGCAAAGAGACGTAGGACCGTCTCCACCTCCTCGTGTACGTGATTATTTTTACCATACGGGAGACGATGCCCAATGTGTTATACAAATATGGTGGGGTTGTTACTGCACACTCACTTATAAATGTTTACCTTAGTTCGTCTTAAGTTGTAGCTAACAAATACGCTGAATACATCGTTTGTCCTAAATGCACCTTATATTGTATGGAGTAGGCCACTTATTTTTCCCACTCCCCCCAGCGATGTCCCCTCAGACCCACGTGTTCCAGCTGGACTGTACTGGGCCTCCCAGATTCGCCAGGAAGAAGCGCTCCTCCGCCTCGATAAGCTCCGACAGCACAGAGCCATCTCTGCCCCCGTCGTCTCGGGAGTTCGAGGCCCTGCACGACAAGATCCTGAAGAAGGTGATCGACAAGGACAAGCACTTGGAACCAGGTGATTGTCAGCAGGACCGAGGCTGTGGACCTCGGAGTCTCTCAAATGCTACACACGTCCCGATGAAGTGCCGTATTTCAGAGGCCTGGTCGAAGGAAATCAGACGGGGTTTTGGGACGTACCTTCATTGGGTTTAATCATCCAGTCACAGGGGGCCACTTGTGGGCGTACGTCTCCTTCCGCGGGGCTGGTAAAGATGGAGAAGGAGAACCTGGGTGGGGCAGGTGGGTGAGGTTGTGGCCGGGGTCCGTTGTTTCTCAGTAGCAGGCAAGTGGGTCCATGTTAACTATGATTTAATTTGCCTCCTTCGAAAGCAGCAGCTGCTCTCCCTGGGGTCTGAAGGAAAACACACATTTCAAAACACAGCTACATTGATAGAAATTGTCTTGCTAATGTACAGTACAACAAAATGAGGTTGTCTTTCTCTCGTCGTTCTCTATTAAGGTTTTTTTTAGGGTGATGGTGTTGGGGTTTGCTTGGGTTGTTGAGCAGGGAGTCTAGTGGGATCCTGGCTCCATACTGACCTATCCAGCTGTGCGTTGGTGTTCATCTGAAGTTTGTGTTTTGGCAGCGATAGACCCCCCCCATTGTATGTTATGCCTTCAGTGTTTATGATTGTGGAAATTTTTTACATTTCAATGCAGCTTTTATTTTTCAAACACAGGTAAAGAAACAGCTAATTGGTCATCAGGTCGAGTAAGGAGAAGCCTGCCTGTTGAAAATGCTGTATGTGTGTGTCGTTCAGGGTAGAGCTGCTTGCTAGTTTCCCATCAGCGGGCGCTGATGCTGGACACTGTCCAACATGGGGCAACACCGGAGCTTGAGGGAACACAATGGGCCTTTGTGTTAGAAATGCAGGAGTCTTCTTGCAACAGAGTTCTTCCTGTCTTCACAACCAGTTTGGCGATTTGTCTTCACCATGGCAACTGCCCCTCCAATGCTGGCCATACCCTTTTTTTAAAATGATTTAAAGAAACGTATAATGCTTTTATTATTTGTTTTGTTGTTAATCAGCTCATTGAGTTTTTTCTGGTGTAGAGTGTGGAATCTACAGAATATATCACTATTTTAGGTTCTTGACAAGTAGCAAGTAGTTTGTAAAAGTTTAGTAATTTATGGGCAACAATCACTTTGTCCATTTTGTCCTCTATATACATGCTGTGACCGTAAGTAGTTAAAGCACTTTTTCAGAGTACAAGTCTGGTCAAACAGCTTTCTATCCCATTGTTCTGGCAGTTGGAGCTGGCAAACAGTGTTTTTACCATTTCTGAACAGAGTTTGTTTGGTTTTCAGGGAAGAAGAAAGACAAGGAGCACCGGGACCGAAAAGAGAAGGACCCCTTTAAAAATAAACAGAAGAAGAAAAAGAAAAAGAAGAAATCCAAGCAGCACTGTAAGTTTGGGTTTCCAGGCTTGGTCTCGCCTTGGGGCTTCCAGGCTAGCATGAGGCCAGCGAATGACCCGTCTGTTTCATAATCAAGCAATAAGGCACAAGGGGCTGTTGTACGTGGCTGATATACCGCTGAGTCCTTGCTCCTCTCCCAGCTGTGGTATATTGACAATATACCACACAGCCCATATATGACACATCTGTATTTTAAACTGGTTGTCCAGGAAACCATCCGTTGCTCATTCAAAGCCTTTTTCTCTGTGTTTTCTGTCCCTGCAGGTTATTCTGACTACGATAACGTCACCCTGTCGTTTCTGGAGCGCTCTCGGTCATCTCCTCTCCATCGCACCTCCGCCTTCACCTTCCTCCCCTCCTCCTCTGCCACCTCCTCTACCAAGCGCTACCAGTACCCCCGGGCTATACTGTCGGTCGACCTCACCGGAGAGAGTGAGTTGGAATCGCCTGAAAAGACAGCTTTATATTTTCCCCCAAGCAGACTAGAACTTATAAGGCTGTTTAACTGGCTCTTTTAGGTGGGAGATCAGAAGTTATGACAAGTTATTTTATTTATCATCACTGAGCACTAATCACTGAGGTGGAGTGCTCTGTACTAATCCCCGAAGTGGAGTGCTCTGTACGAATCACCGAAGTGGAGTGCTCTGTACTAATAATCCAGTTGTGTCTTCATGTGGCATGTGTGTCCCTATGAAGGGGTGTTCTATCTTTTGTGCCAGTGGCTTCAGGTAGTACTGTTTGGCCAAGTGTCACATCGGAATGAAGGCAGCAGAATCACTGACACTTGTCGTTTTCTTTCTCCCCCCGTCTCCCACCAGATCTGTCCGACATAGACTTTCTGGAGGACTCTACGACGGAGAGCCTGCTACTGAGTGGAGATGAGTACAACCAGGTAGGGTTGCCATATTAGCACCAGTGTCACCAGACCCCATCTGTTTTGTATGGCTTAACATCCCACCGAGCTCTACGGCCTTTTGTGAACGGCCCCTATGGGAGAGAGTGTGTTGCTGTAGTGTTGAAACTCTGGCAAGGTTTGTTTCAACTCTCCGCACCAGGAGTTTGATTCCCTGACCATGGAGGACTTTCAGGAGGAGGAGGACGGCTCCCAGGAGATCGTCCGATGTATCTGCGAGATGGATGAGGAGAACGGCTTCATGATCCAGGTAGGTTCAGTCTTGAGTGTGATTGGTTGGATTGTGTCAGCTGTTACGGTCCTGATCATGTTAACCGACACCCCCCCCCCCCCTCAGTGTGAAGAGTGCATGTGTTGGCAGCACAGTGTGTGCATGGGCCTCCTGGAGGACAGCATTCCTGACCAGTACATCTGTTACATCTGCAGAGACCCCCCAGGTAACTGACCCCACCGCACCTCACTCCACTAGCCTGGTCCCTGCTGGATACGCCCCCTGGCGGTCGGTTTGCCCCCCCCGGCGGTTGTTTGTTAGGTCAAAGGTCACTTTGTTCTCCGTCTTCCTCACTCTTCTGCTGGTTGGTTGTTAGGTCAGAGGTGGAGCGCTAAGTATCTCCATGACAGGGAGTGGCTAAACAAGGGCCACATGTACGGCCTGTCCTTCGTCACTGAGAACTACTCCCAGCAGAACTCGGAGAAGATCGTCTCCACCCATCAGCTGTTGGCTGACGTCTTCAGTGTTAACAAGATCCTGAACGGTCTACAGCTCAAGATGGACATCCTACAGTAAGTCACCTTGGAACTTGACCCTCTGGTCAGAAGTGGGTTCCTGAAGGGGGATTGGGTTCACCGGTCTCTTCAGAAACGTTGACTCCTGACAGATGCACTTTGTGACGGTGTCGTAGCCTCACATACAGGGGTTGTTTGGCGCGAAACAACCAGGATTCTATTTCCTGTTTGCCTCTCAGGAACAAACACAACCCCAATCTGCATTTCTGGGCCCGGTCCTGGGTGAACTCGGACGAGGACCAGCCCATGGGGGGTCTTCCGGACTGCGTCCGCTTCACGGATCCCCTGGATGACGTCTCTTTAAGCAACCACAACTCTCCCACCCCGGACACGTACATCACCAGCGAACACAGGTGCCGCTGATCCCAGTTCAGTGTTGTAATGGAACGTAACACCAGACAGACACACCGGTGGACATTGGCGTCCGTGGCCTGGCTTTGTCCAAGTGTTAGTAACCACTCTGTCCAATCCACAGCTACCAGAAACCTCCTTGTCTGGGACCTCCGGATCGCTGGTCGGTTGCGGAGCGCGTTGCTCCAGACCTCCACGGTTCCGCCAGGCCTGATGAAGGCGCAGGGGCTTATGTCAGTCAAGCCTCCAACTCGAAGCAGTTTACACCTGGGGAGGAGGAGGAGGTGGAGGAGGTGAGGGTATTGGTCTTTGGGCGTTTTACTGTAAAGTGTAACTTCCTCTTGTGCGGGTGAGTTCAGGCTGTGCGTCTCCAACAGAAGGAGACCGCCCTGGCTGTGCCAGGCTGTCTGAAGGAGAGCGGCCCAGACTCGGTGGAACATGCTAGGAACTGTCTGCTGTGGCAGATGAACCTTCTCACGCACATCGAAGACGTTCAGAACCAGGTGGCCGGCCGGATGGACCTGATCGAGAAAGAGCTTGATGGTAACTCCACTCCGCTATCCCCGTTCGCTGTGTTAGCAGGGAGTAATTCCACCTCTCACTTCCATGACCCAGGGCGGCATGTGAATTCACAATCATATAAATCCTGTTTGAGAATCTTCACTGAGGGCATTAATAGGGAATGTCCAGTTTGGCGGGTGCCATAGGAAGCCATCTTCTGACTTGGATATCTGTGATCCCCTGCTGAAGTGTCATGCTGGGCTTTCTAACAGTCTGTCTGTCCTCAGTGTTGGAGAGCTGGCTGGACTTCACCGGGCAGCTGGAGCCTCCTGATCCACTGGCCCGCCTGCCTCAGCTTAAACACCGGATCAAGCAGCTCCTTACGGACCTCAGCAAGGTGCAGCAGATGAGCGCCCTGTGTTCTGTCTGAGTCCGTCTCCCCGGATCCGTCCAGCGCCGCCTGGGCACTGCCCGAGGGTCTGACGGCAGTACTGTGCTGTGTAATCTCTGGGGGGGGGGTTACTCGCTGAAACAGAAACCTCCCCTCTGTCCCACCAAGCACACGGCCGGTTGGGCTCCCGGGAGTGAATGTGGACATGGGACTTCCGAAAAATCAGAAGACGACTATGTGAATAAAGACGTTATCAAGAGCGGTAGAAAAGTTGAGTCCAGTGGACTTGTGGTGGAAGTTATAGTATTTTGAGGTTTAGTAACGGAAACGTGTGAGTTTAAGGCATAGGGTTTATAGATTGAAGGTAAAGGTTGACTACCCTGTTGGCTTGTAAGGCCCTGGTTGGTTCAGTCACTTCAACTAAGCATCTCTGTTAAATTCTGCATTACATTTAATCTTCAACAGTAGCCTTGTTTTTTTCCTAACCTGAAGTGAGAATTGACCACAGATTCAATATACATTCTATTACATAGCTGCCATTTAGGTCAGTTAATAGATCAAATGTCCACATCGTGGGTCCTTTACAAATGGCTCCTTTTCATGCTTATTGGGGACCTTAGAGTTCTGGTAAACAGTAGTGCACTATGTAGGGTTCCATTTGGAAAGCACTCCTTCGCCTTCCTTAGAAGCAGAGCCATTTCACAACGGTGGATGCTAGATTATATTTAAGACACCACCCCTACTGTACACTTTCATTTTGTTCAAAGTGAGTTTTGAAATGACTTGGGAGGTTTTAAAAGTCACTGGTTTTCCTTCAAATCTTTCAGATGAGGGGATAAAAAAAAAAACTTACTTCCAGACCTTAAGCTACAACTATGACTTCATTTCAGATTTTATTACCACCATTTACCGTAAGCAAATGGTGAACTATTCTCTTTTGTGCCAAGTCAAAGTATGACCCAACCAATGTTTACAATGTCATAATCACAGAGTCTATGGAACCAGGAGAAACTATAAGGATATATTTGATGTATTTAATAGTCTCTCGTGAGACTTCTGGCACGCTGTCTCCGGACTCATCCCAAATGGCTCCCTAAGTCCTTTCTTGAAAATGGACTAGGATGCCGTTCGGAAGTGTGAAGGGTTTGCAGTCCTAGTCCCAGTATGGTAGTTATGACACATAACGTGACAACGTTTTCTAAACGGACAGGTTTGAGTCTCACAATAAGTTGATTGCAAGCTCTTGATGTGTATTTAAAAAAACGATGTATCACAGTTTTTGGTAATGTATGTACAGTTTTTATAACTGTAAAGACTGGGAAAAATATTAGGCATATATGGAAAAAATATACTTGAAGAAAGATGCCTGTTTATTTAGCATTTCTATTAACCTGTATGAAACGTTTTAGAACTGCTAGGATATACAACGAAGTAGATTTTTATTGACATATACCAGCTGTACATTAAGAGTTTATTTAAGATTGTTCTTTATGTGATATACTAAATGTACAACTCCATTAAAGAAGATATTCTGGCTATTTACAGTCATTTTCTGCACAAAATGGTTCTGTGTCATGTTAAATCTTTTTGTACTGTTTTTATTCACAATATAATTTCACCTCAGATTTTTTCCATGGTTTCCGCGTTCTCAATATGCGATGTACATACAGTGGGGAGAACAAGTATTTGATACACTGCCGATTTTGCAAGTTTTCCTAATTACAAAGCATGTAGAGGTCTGTAATTTTTATCGTAGGTACACTTCAACTGTGAGAGACAGAATCCAAAACAAAAATCCAGAAGATCACATTGTATGATTTTTAAATAATTAATTTGCATTTTATTGCATGACATAATTATTTGATCACCTACCAACAAGTAAGAATTCCGTCTCTCACAGACCTGTTAGTTTGTCTTTAAGAAGCCCCCTGTTCTCCACTCATTACCTGTATTAACTGGTAATGAGTGGAGAACTCGTTACTTGTAAAAAAAGACACCTGTCCACACACTCAATCAAACAGACTCCAACCTCTCCACAATGGCCAAGACCAGAGAGCTGTGTAAGGACATCAGGAATAAAATTGTCAACCTGCTCAAGGCTGGGATGGGCTACAGGACAATAGGCAAGCAGCTTGGTGAGAAGGCAACAACTGGTGGCGCAATTATTAGAAAATGGAGGAAGTTCAAGATGGCTGTCAATCACCCTTGATCTGGGGCTCCATGCAAGATCTCACCTCGTGGGGCATCAATAATCATGAGGAAGGTGAGGGAGCAGCCCAGAACTACACGGCAGGACCTGGGCAATGACCTGAAGAGAGCTGGGACCACAGTCTCAAAGAAAACAATTAGTAACACACTATGCCGTCATGGATTAAAATCCTGCAGCGCCCGCAAGGTCCCCCTGCTCAAGCCAGCGCATGTCCAGGCCCGTCTGAAGAAAAATAAAGCTTTTTGGTCTAAACTCCACTCGCCATGTTTGGAGGAAGAAGAAGGATGAGTACAACCCCAAGAACACCATCCCAACCGTGAAGCATGGAGGTGGAAACATCATTCTTTGGGGATGCTTTTCTGCAAAGGGGACAGGACGACTGCACCGCATTGTGGGGAGGATGGATGGGGCCATGTATCGCAAGATCTTGGCTAACAACCTCTTTCTCTCAGTAAGAGCATTGAAGATGGGTTGTGGCTGGGTCTTCCACGATGACAACGACCCGAAACACACAGCCAGGGCTACTACGGAGTGGCTCCGTAAGAAGCATCTTAAGGTCCTGAAGTGGCCTAGCCAGTCTCGAGACCTGAACCCTATAGAAAATCTTGGGAGGGAGCTGAAAGTCTGTATTTCCCAGCAACAGCCCAGAAACCTGAAGGATCTGGAGAAGGTCTGTATGGAGGAGTGGGCCAAAATACCTGCTGCAGTGTGTGCAAACCTGGTGAAGAACTACAGGAAACGTATGATCTCTGTAATTACAAACAAAGGTTTCTGTACCAAAATTAAGTTTTGCTTTTCTGTTGTATCAAATACTTATGTCATGCAATAAAATACAAATTCATTACTTAAAAATCATCCAATGTGATTTTCTGTTTTAGATTCCGTCTCTCACAATTGAAGTGTACCTATGATAAAAAATTACAGACCTCTACATGCTTTGTAAGTAGGAAAACCTGCAGAATCGACAGTGTATGAAATACTTGTTCTCCCCATTGTAGGTTGTATACAGCGGTGGTGAAAACAGGTAGCCTTTTTGCGTTTCGGTCTGTTGCAAAACACATTTTACCAAACACTCTACTGTAGACTAATGAATACAACCCTCGCTTAAGCACAAGTCAAGAGGTATGGCGCGTCCCACCTGACTAACTTATCTAGTGGTACTCTGACTCTGGTTCAACTGCTTCCACTAGAAGAGCCACTGTCCCAAACACACCTGAATGATCAACGTTTGGAAAGCGAATACCCCGCGAACTCCTGTGTGCGTTGACTATTTAGGTGCGATGACAATGCAGATATTCTGAAAGTATAAATACAGACATTCTGAACCAATCTCATCAAAAGTGCGACTTTCATCTGATGCGGAAGAGATGGCGAAGAGGGAGATAGTTTTTCTGATGACGTGCGCGCTGCTGTGTGGTTTTTGTCCGTCAGACGGAAAGATTTCAGGTGATGTCTTAGCGGTTTTTCCGTAAAACGTACTTTTCATACAAGAACAATTTCAATAGCTTGTAATGATGCTCTTTTTATAGGTATTTGGGTGTATTGATTTATAACGACATTATGTAGACCGGTTTTTCTGTTCTGTTTCCTATTATTATCTACATGCCTGGAAGCAGAAGATGAATGTCCACTTTACAATAATGGAAACACTTTGAACTAGCATCAGCTTAAGGGCAATTTCTCATTAGAATTACATGAGTTAAATGTGGAGTCGATCTTTCAACAATTATTTTTAAATAACTAAAAATCCTAAATGGTGGTTAGTCATTTACCATGGTAATGGCGTTTTGTTTTCAGAGTACCAGTTGGAGTCAGAGACCCTTAGCCAGTGTGAGTTGCTACGAGGCCTTGCTTCCTCCCGGCAACAAGACCATGTTCATCAGTGCTCAGAAGATGGACGGTTCAGGTACACTGGAGATCATCTAGAAACATTATTATTATCAGTTCACAGAATGTGACACGCTATTTTAAAGTGGTTAGCTAGGACAACATCTGTCAGGAAATAAACACTGTCCTTGTTTCCCCTCTTGCCTCCTGATGGAAACAACTCAATTGCCATGTTGCTTGTTTTCTCTTTGATATTCTGCTAATTCTTGCTGAGTTCTCCAGGCCAGTCCAGTGCGGGCTGAGCGGTGTGGAGTGCTGGTGTGTGGACGCCGAAGGAGCTGAGCTCTCCGGGACAAGACGCAACGGAACGGCTGTCTACTGTGAGCAAACACGCCTCTCCACGTGTCTCTGCCTTTCAGAGGGAACCAGGGCTTGCTCACTGAGCTCTGGTTCCACCGCCATCGTCACGGCGACGATCAGTGTGGTTCAACCCCCTCACCTGGCTCCGCCTCCCCGGTCATGTGTACGCAGGTCTGACTTCCTGCCAGCTCCGCAGACAGCGGGCCCTGCTAGCTGGCGATGCCCCACCGGTGCCCCGGTGCCAGGCCTCTGGGGAGTACCAACCCGTGCAGTGTGACGGGGCAGACGGCCAGTGCTGGTGCGTGGACCTGGAGGGCATGGAGATCTATGGCACCCGGCAGAACGGAAAACCCTCTCAGTGTGAGTTGGTCTGGGCCTCGACATCCGCGACAGACTAATGTGTGGGCTTCTGGTCGAGCCTCTAATGTGCCACAGCAGTGCCTAAGACATCCCCTTGGGTGCCTCGTAGGGGTTCATGTACCGGTTGTGGTTCAGGAAGGGGTACATGACACTTACCATTTCGGCCGTGTAAGTACTTTGGTTAAGACCCGGATTTTATTGAGAAACGAGGGCGTCTTTTCACCTCAGGCCCCGGCCGCTGTGAGGTCCGATTGCGGCGTCTCCTCCACGGTGTCGGGGAGCTCTCCCCTCCTCAGTGCTCGGCGGACGGCTCCTTCATGCCTGTGCAGTGCCAGTTTGTCAACACCACCGACAGGACGGTCCTGGACCTGCTACACTCATTCAACAGGTGAGCACATGAAGATGAACAGTTATTAGTGCAATAAACACTTTCCTGAACAAAATCGCCATTTGCCTAAGCCTGACCCCTAAACATAACCTGTAATGCCTAAACTTAACCTAGCTCTAATGCCTGATTCTGACTTTAGTTGGTAAGTTTCACCCAAAACCTAACCTCTATGTCATAAAATCTAGCTTTTCCTATGGCAAATTTCTGTCCCCTGAAGGTGAGTAAATCTTGTGCACACATTTAACATTGTAAAAATGACAGTTTTATGCAGTTACAGTCTCTGGCCTCTAGGTGTCAGTTGTGCCTTAGGCTTTGTTCTGTGCAGCAATAAAGAATATGATGGCTAGATCTTTGTGTCTGCCCCAAAGATGAGATTAATTTCCAGTTTCCACCAGGTTCACCCACCTCCATTCATTTAAAACCCCTTTCTTAATAGCCTATAAAGGGAGTTGGTGGAAACTATATTCAGTGGGGGCTGAGAAACTGTGCCAGCCTCCTGAATATGCATGATGTGTTGTCGTTCTTATAGTTGCCAGGGTTTCACAAAATCACTTATCAGTATACTGGTGAAAATGTAACAGTTGCAAAACGTCAGTCTCGTCTTTATTTTTATCTTGACAGCATTCATTTCCTGCTACGCAAAATCCCTCATTGAACCACGTGAAGGGGGCAGAATTAGCGTTAGCGTGTCTTTACACAGGATTTATACTGAACACTATATAACAGAGCCCAGGTTAACATCTGTGTTTTTATGCCAATTTTAACCTATTCCTGTATATGGAATTTCATGTTCATGAATGTAAATTTAATGAGTTGGTGTCTAGAAAGCAAATTGTACTATACACAATATATACATGGATATTTAACACAGTGGATTGTCTGTCAGTGCTTTCCAACTCCATTTCTGCTCCATTTTTGAAGTTACAGGTACCCATTTTATATGGTATTCCAAGACCGATTTAGCTGGTTCAGCTAATTAGTGGCTAAATATTAGTTGACCAATTAATTTCATTTTTGGTTCACTGACCATAAAAGTTGCTTTTGGGTGTACTAAATTACTGACGTTGGAAAACACTCGGTGAACAAAGTAGGCCCTCCAGAAGATACTTTTTTGATTATCCATCTGTTCTGAAATGTGGGTTTGTGTAAACTGCTTACACATTAATTAAATTGTGTGGCTGTGCAAGACACCGAGCTCCTTTATGCAAAAGCTTTTTCAGTCAGCTGCAGAAACACAAAAGCTCGGATACATTCCACAGGGGCCTACGTAAACATCCATACTTGAATTATCTTTTTTTTTCTGGCCACACATTTATTTTTTCCCACCAACTATGTTGGAATTATTGCAGGTCGGCTGATGTTATTTTAAATGGCACTTCGTCCTCTGCAACCACAGCGCCCTGCCTGTCTTCAAAAGTTACAGCAGAGTCTTGGCCAGATGCCACTGTGTACATGCGTGTCTCTGAATATGTGTGTGTGTGTGTAAGGGTTCCAGGCTGACTTGGTCTGTGCACTTGTCTTTTAGCTTGATTGGCCCCCAGCCTGACCCAGGCCCTCTGTTACACTCCAGTCTCCAGTGAATCACAGCGGGGTCAAAGATCAAGTTTTCCCTGGTCATCTAAAGCCATTCAGGAACTTGTCTTTACCGTCAGCTAGCAGGCAGACATTCATAAAAGGATTAAAGCTCCAAAAGTCAAAACCTTAAGTGAAACATTCCTTTTTTTAGGCTGAAGAACAAAAGAGTTGAGGGTTTTTACTCAGTATTTCCACAGGCTGTGAAGCTGTTTTAACAGGCCACCCAACCCGCCAGCCTATTTTAATTGACCTGTCTTGTCTCCTGATGAGCAGATCATTTAGGAACCATCATCAGGACATTTGGCTGTTGTTTTTATTTTAGCCTTTGTAGCTAACACCAAGAAGCAGTTTACATTTGAAAAAAATATTTTCTTGGTGATTAATAAAGTTTAAAGACATTAATTCATGTTAAGTAGCTACATTATTATAGACACAATGTCTTAATAACCTGTACAGTATAATAAACACAATGTCCTATTAACTAGATACAGTATTATTTACACTATGTACTGTTAACTAGATACAGTATTGTAGACTGTTCTATGGTCGATACTGTTCTATTGTCGATACTGTTCTATGGTTGATACTGTTCTATGGTTGATACTGTTCTATGGTTGATACTGTTCTATGGTTGACACTGTTCTATGGTCGATACTGTTCTATTGTCGATACTGTTCTATGGTTGATACTGTTCTATGGTTGACACTGTTCTATGGTCGATACTGTTCTATGGTTGATACTGTCCTATGGTCGATACTGTTCTATGGCCGATACTGTTCTATGGTCGATACTGTTCTGTGGTTGATACTGTTCTATAGTTGACACTGTTCTATAGTTGATTTTGATGTGTAGCTACTATATCCACTATAGAATTAACTGACAAAGTCTCTGATGTGGTTCGCAGGTTTCCTAAAGTATTCCAGACGTTCAGCAGCTTCAGACAGACATTTCCTGGAGTGTCCAGTTACTGTTTCTGTGCTGACAGTAGAGGCAGAGAACTTACCAGCACAGGTAGCAGATCTTAACTCACCGGGTGCCTTCCCAAACACTGATATCATTAGTACTAGACAATGTCAAGAAGTGAAATCCTTGTTTCCCCACCATTACAGCTGTAGAGCTGATCCTGGACGAGGTTTACGACACAGCCTTCTCTGGCCTGGAAGTGGGCCGTTCCTTCTCCCAGACCAACATGTACCGTATCCTACAGAGGAGGTTCCTGGCCCTCCGGTTGGCTACAACTGGCAGGTTCAGATGTATGTTCCCTTGGATCATTGATTCAATTGTATTATTGATTCATTTGGATCATTGGTTCATTTGAATGGTGGCGCATGAGTGTGATTTGCTTTGCTTGAATCCAATTCACTGGATCTCTGGCGTCGTTATGAGTCGTTCTCCCCTCAGCCGCCTCTCAAAGTCCTTTGTTCTGTCTCTCTCTTCCTGCCACGGAGGCCCGTCTCCCTGCGAGAGCGAGCGGACCGCTGCGGCCAACGGTGCCTTTGTGCCGTCCTGTGACGCCGGCGGCGGGTATGAGCCGGTCCAGTGCCAGGCTGGGGGGCAGTGCTGGTGTGTCGACCCCGAAGGGAAGGAGATCTCTGGGTCACGACGACAAGGAGGAACCCCTGGCTGTGGTAAGGCAGCAGGTTGTCGTTCCAGAAGTCTTAAATATGTCTGTGCTCAACAAGTTAGAGATCAGATTCAAGTCTGAGGCACTTTTTGAATGCTTTACCTGAATGCTCTACCCGAACGCTCTACCCGAACGCTCTACCCGAACGCTCTACCTGAATGCTCTACCTGATCTGTGTTTTCTGTTTCTCCTGTCCGTTGGTGAACTCAGGTGCTGGTTTAAAGGACTGTCCCACCAAGCGACGTCAGGCCCTTTCCTGGCTTCTCTCCGGGCCCTCAGGGCAGGACCCCCAGACACAGGACCCCCAGACACAGGACCGTCTCTCTCCCTGCAGCCCCCAGCTTCAGCAGCTCCTGCTGGGGTCTCTCCCCGAGTCAAATCAAAAGGATCTAGGAGATATCCTTGCCGAGACCGTCCAGGGAATGTTCCCAAGTGGAGCGATGGCCCTCAAAGCCCTGACCCTGACCTCCAACCCCAAGAGGCTCCTCGAGAACTTGTTTGGAGGAAAGTTCTTGAGGAACGCAATGAGCTTTAACTTCACAGGGGCTGTTGGGGTCAGTGGCACACACAATTTCAGCCAGGCCACTCTGAAAAGCCACCAAGGTCTGGTAAAACTCATCAGTGCCACCCTAGAACGCCCAGACTTCCTTTCTGCCCTCGGCCAAACCATCCACCTGTACCGAGCTCAGGACAGCACCCAGATAGGTTTGTTTTTGTAATTTTGTCCATTCGTGTTTTACGCTAACGACCCCTGGGGACGTGTTTTAGATGCATAATTTCAAGTGCTATCCTGGGATTGAGTCAAAGATACACTTTTCTTTTTTTACTCAAATTAATTCAATTCTTTAGGCGAGCTCCTCAGGACCCTGTTTGAGAGCGCCCAGTCAGACGGGTGTGAGAGGAACCCTTCTGCTCTGTACGTGCC
>JACXGK010000911.1:52363-84990 GCA_016801125.1 Novumbra hubbsi
AGGGTACCCCCCCCCCCCCCCCCTCCCGTGTGAATAACCTCTGTTGTACTCGCTCTGTAATTCCCTTTTGTATTTGTTGACCGCCTGTTGAGGACGGTCAGGCTGTTTAACCATGCTGTGCATCCTTCGCTCATGACTGGGCAGGTGAAGTCGAGCCAGGCTGCAGGGGTTGAGGTTTTCTTGCCGAAGTGTGCGGAGGACGGGGGCTATGTGACCTTGCAGTGTCTGGGGAGAACCTGCTTCTGCCTGGACCGCCAGGGTAACCGGCACGATGCCCTCACCGTTGGACTGGCGGTTCGATGTGAGTTGGCAACTTCGTTATCGGCAAAAATGTGAAATGTGTTTTTTTTTGCATCAGCCGTGGACAACACCCTAGTTTGGTCGAAACGCAGGAGGAAACCTAGATAGGAGCCAGACTCTGAGGGGTGGTTAACTCCCATTCTGGCTGTGCCAAGTGGAGATGATAGGAGTACATATGACCTTTGGGCCACTTCGATGGGCTGTTACCTCATTCTGGTTTTAGTGTGAAATTTAGGACAAACACATTTCTGAAGTTGTTCCCCCCCCCCGTCTCCAGGTCCTCCTCTCTCTCCTCCTCCCTCCCAATCCCCAGCGGGCTCCTGTGCCATGGCGGCAGGAGTCGTGGAGGAGTTCCAGGAGGATGCAGAGCGTCTGATACTCCTCTCCAACCGCTCCCACACACCTGTGGCCTACAGGTAATCCTGATGGAGGGCAAGAGTTCTGGTACCTGGGGTTTCACACATGCAGCGAACAGGAGCAAGCAGAAGAACCCTCTAGCTGTAAGCAGAAGAACCCTCTAGCTGTAAGCAGAAGAACCCTCTAGCTGTAAGCAGAAGAACCCTCTAGCTGTAAGCAGAAGAACCCTCTAGCTGTAAGCAGAAGAACCCTCTAGCTGTTCTCATGGGTTCACTATTCTGTCAGGGACGGCATGTTGGGAGGGAGTAAGGCTGCTACATTTCAGTACCCACAGTTTCTGATTAAAACATGCCTGGAACCAGGCTGGAAAGAGCCGGAGAGATGTCTAAGACACTTTTTGTTTTTGGAAGGCAACTGAAATGTTTTGTTTTGTAAAAGCTTTTTGGGACAACTGCTGATGTCAAAAGGGCCTTATAAGTACTTTGGATTGGTTGATTGAGTCCAGGTATTAGTCAACTAAGGCTTTTTACTGTCATCGGGTGTGTAGCTACCTGCTGGCTGAGGGGCTCGGCCTGAACCCAAAGGAACTGCTCACAGCCCTCTCCCCAGAGGCCACGCGGTTGTCTGACAAGTTGCTCAGCCAATCCAAATCTGCTCTACAACTGGCCGTCCACTCCAGTGAGTCAAACATGATGTCATGTCCTCCGAATACCGTGTCATATGTTACCTTGTGCGAAATGATTCGTAATTTGCCAGTGCTTAACTACAAACAGGACATTTTTCGTATCTACAGTAATTGAGATATATCTTTTTCACATGTTTTTTGTTGTGCCAAAGGCGAATGTTCATCATATTGAAATTAGCACATTGTTTTAATCTTTCATCTCCAGCCCTTCAGTTCTACTGGCGGAGTCGTCGTGCAGCATCCCAGGAGGAGAGACCGTCTCTGCTGGTGGGCTACCAGCCCTACAGACCTCAGTGTGATGCCCACGGTCGGTGGCAGCCCACCCAGTGTCACGCCAGCACAGGTCCTTACTCATTCTCCTCGGAGCGTTTCTTTGTCCAGGAGGTTGAGGGTCTGAAACCCTCCTTCCTTGGCGCTCGTGGAAGAGGGCCTGTCGTAATCAGTGTCTCAACATTTCATCATTCAGAATTTTTCAGCTGGTGTCTCAGGGTAGCCTAGCAGTCTAACCCTCCAGGGCACATGTACCACTGTAGCATGGGTTCAAATCCAGGCCACTGCTCTTCTTTTCCCTCTATCCTTATCCAGTTAAGCAAAAAAATACAAAATAGATTACAAAAAACGATATAGATGTATATTTCTGTACAGATGTGTAATAAGTATTTGAGTTGAAGAAAGACAAGACACTTCTTCAGTAGAGCTGGTGTCTGTGTGTCGGTGTGTCTGTGTGTCGGTGTGTTTGGTCCTGCAGGTTCCTGCTGGTGTGTGGATGAGAATGGCGACTATATCTCCGGCTCCCTGGCCAGGCGTTCGACGAGGAGACTAGAATGTAAGAGAGATGCCATTTTAGAGTTTCTAGTCGGCTATCGTTCTCACAGCCTGCTTTGTTCGTCTGCTTTTGGGCTGACAAGACTGAGTGAATCTGCCTTGTCTTCCAGGCCAGACCCGGTGTCAGAGAGAATACGACCAGTCTCTGCTTTCTGACTGGACGTCCAGTTCCTCTTTCACCCCAACTTGTGACCCGGTGAGTAATGATCTATTCTGTCTGGAATATTAACAGTTGATCCATCAAAAATCACTTTCCTTTCCCCTCTCCAGAGTGGCCAGTTCTCTGTGCTCCAGAAGGACCGTTCCGGCAGAGATGAAGCCTGGTGTGTCAGTCCCTTAACTGGGGAAGTCCTCCGGCCTGCTGCCCTGAAACCCACAGGAGCCCACTCATGTACAGACTACAACAATCTGACAACTACCCAAATGCCACCCTATGCCCATGAACAGACAACTGCCATAGATCACTATAAACTATATGCAGACCGGATTTTACACTTTGACAGATGCCTGAATCAATCACTATTCCCTCTCAAACTCTCACATTTATCTTCAGTCTTCATGCTGTTAGGGGCTGAGAGCTACGGGTTAGCTTAGTGCAGGGGTGGGCAAATATTTTGGCTCGGAGGCCACATCAGGATTTTGAAATGAAATGGAGGGCCACATTTGTTTTTGTAATTTGTTAATCATAATTGATTTGGAGGCCAGAAAAGGGCAAAAGTTAAAATATACATTACATATGTACAGTAGATCCCATATAAGGTGTAAATAGTTAAAATTCTGACTCAGATGTATAAGAATGGGCTGGTGAGTTGGTTTTTTAATTCCCCCCCAAATAATTTTATTACATTCCGTGTGCCGGATGGGACAGCCTCATTTGGCACTCGGGCCGTAGTTTGCCCACCCCTGGCTTAGTGGGTTAGCTTAGCGGGGTTAGCTTAGCGGGTTAGCTTAGCGGGTTAGGTTAGCCTTGCTCCTAAATGCTCTATATTGTTTTGGAAATTGACACACCGTGCAGGCAACCTTGCCATTTGGCTTTAGCTTTAGCTAAACGTGTGATGTTCACTTCACCAACATTTTACATGAAATACCCGGATGTTTTCAAGCCCAACTGCCACCCTGACAGCAATGCTTCCGTAGGTCCTAGCTGGTGCCAGTTGTTGAAGGGCAGCGGCCTCGCCAGGCCAGGGTATGACCCAGATTGCCAGATGGAGGGAGAGCTGTTCTCCC
The DNA here is from genome assembly GCA_016801125.1 of Novumbra hubbsi. Taxonomy (NCBI): domain Eukaryota; kingdom Metazoa; phylum Chordata; class Actinopteri; order Esociformes; family Umbridae; genus Novumbra; species Novumbra hubbsi. Next base: position 55,758 of record JACXGK010000911.1, read on the forward strand.
CTCGGCAGTGTGACCAGACGGCCTGCTGGTGTGTGTCTCAGATGGATGGACAGGAGCTGCCGCTGACCAGGACTCCGCGAACCTCAGGGGACGCCCCTTCCTGTGACGGTAAATCTGTCCAAATGACCTGGATGTTCGGCCTGTAGCGTTGTCTATTGTCAGCCGTGTGTTAACATTCCTCTTCCTCTGTGTCACCCTTCATCTTCCTCCCTGTGTCACTGTCATCTTCTTCCTCCTCCATGTGCCACTCTTCATCTTCCTCTGTGTCACTCTTCATCTTCCTCTGTGCCACTCTTCATCTCCCTCTAGGTCCACAGTGCCCATCTCCCTACTCAGGTCCCGTTTCCCACGGCGACGTTGTCTGTGTCTCTGAGGTGGTCGGTGGTCAGCAAAGCTGTGACTTAATCTGTCACCTGGGTTATGAAAGCGCACTTCCCGTGAACACATTTCTGTGTGACATGAAGACCAGAGAGTGGATGACGGAGGCCCCACTTCCTCAGGCCTGCCAGAGTAACTAACCGCACACCACTTCAAACACATTTTCAATTGTCTTCTCTGCCTGTTCGGCTTTCTCAGCCTCTCTGGCAAATGCTGTTTGTCTTCCTCATTCTCTATTTCTCCCTTTCTCTTTCTAAATATATAAACTGGTATGAGATCTTTGGTTTGCCACAACGCCCCCAGACAAATATCTCAATCTACCTGATTTCAACACCAACTGTTGAGTGATGATTCAGCAAAGCCATTCTGCTGCCCGTAGAACAGGGCTACATGACCCTCCCTTTGAGCTGCCCCCCAGACGGAAATACCATTAGAAGTCACCCAGTACTGTAATTCACTCTGTCTTTCTGTCCGTCATTGTCTCTGTCTGTCATTGTCTCTGTCTGTCATTATCTCTGTCTGTCATTGTCTCTGTCTGTCATTGTCTCTTTCTGTCGGTGTCCCTGTCTGTCTCTTTCTGTGTCTGTTCCTGTCCCTGGCTGTTTCTCTGTCGTTGTCTCTGTCTGTACTTGTCTTTGCTTGTTTCTCGGTTGTCTTTGTCTGTTGTTGTCCGTGGCTCTCTCTGTCTGTCGTCCTTGTCTGTTCCAGGACCTCAGATGCTGCAGACAGTCCAGACGTCTGTTGATCTGCAGCTCTCTCTTGCTTCGGGTCAGGACCCCTGTAGCTCCTCCCCTCGCTCCAGCCTGCAGACCTCTCTGCTGCAGGACATGAGGGCCAAGGGCCTCTGCAGCCTGCAGGTTGGTGTTTGTCTGTGTGTGTGTGAGAGCCCCAGTGTCTGCCCCCTACTGGGCTAGAGGGATAACACAGCAACTGACTTGAGTTGCTCCTGCAGGAAGTCCTCCAGTAACACACCACCTGAGCTGAACTCATGCAGTCATAAAACAAGCTCATTGGAGATTTCCTAACTGTACATCTCCGGTCTTCCAGATTACCTCCTCAGGCCAGTCCAGAGCTGTGTCAGTGTGTGACGATTCCTCCGTGTCTGTGGAGTGTGTGACTGGGAAGAGTCTCCGTGTGGAGGTCAGCTGGAGGGTTCTCCTCTCAGACCTCCCTGTTTTAGCTCTGCCAGACCTGCATGACGTTGGTAAGGAGTCCAGACATTATCTGAATTCAGGTTTTGGTCTGAAGACTAGTTCATAGCTCGTCAGGAGTTCAACGTAGGTGTGAGGTGCACAAATGCTTAGATAAAGAAAAATGATGTCTGGATTGTAAATCGTTGTCTCCGTTTCCAGACGCGGCACTCAGTGAGGATAAGCTGTTGGATGGGCTGCTAGGCCTGATGGGTAGTGAACCCTACCAATCCCTCTTGACCTCTGAACCAGGGGTTATCTCCGCCTTAGCTCCGAGCTTTGGTTGCTCCGTTGGTTACCAGCGTGTGACGGACGGAACAGGATGTGGTACGTCCTTTTTATTCATCCCCCTGAAACAAACTCCAACTTGGCCGGATTCATTCTTGTGTGTCTTGTGTATATGTAATTCAGTGAAGATTCAACAGAACTTGGTACTGATTTGTTTAAAAGTTCTCTGACAATATCGTCTGTTCATATCACTTCATTCTGCCCTTGTCTCCCTCTTCCTCTCTCCCCATATCTCCTGCTGCTCTTACTTTTTGTTCTCTCCCCTCCATTCCGACAGTGGGGTGTCCTGCAGGTACGTTCTCCAGTGGGGGACTGTGTTCCCCCTGCCCTCAGGGTTCCTACCAGGATCGTGATGGAACCGACTTCTGCACCAAGTGTCCAAAAGGCACCTCCACCACCGCGAAAGGAGGCTCCAGCTCCACGCACTGTGAGTTGGATGACAGGCCCTGCTCAGGGACCTGCTCAGGGACCTTAAGACTTGCGTTCTCTTTCTAGGGACTCACCACATACAGCAATTCAACCTTAAAGCACTGCATTCCTACATTTTATTACCTGATCAATATATAGCTTGACAACCATTTTACTTCAGTCTCCTACCTTTTTAGAAAGTATAGTAGTACAGTGTACAGTACAGTGCCCAGGTCCACAATCGTGTGCCTGGTTTTTATTGATGCGTAGGTTTGACTGAATGTCAGCGCGGTGGTCTGAGGTGTTCCGAGGCAGGGGACTTCCTGTCGGCCCAGCGGGACATCCGGACCAGCAGGTGGCACTGTGTGACTTCCAGTGGAGAGCCGCTGGACTGGACGTCCACTCACCTGCTCCTGCTGCCTGCGGAGTGTGCAGGTACTGTATGGAACATTGTTTTGGTCTTGCGTTAAGCCATCGCTGAAGGATTGCTAGTATTGGAAGTGAATTTGCATGATATGTGAAATACTTTCGACCGGGATTTTGTGGAAAGTTTAAGCAACATTATTTTTTTTTTGTTCTTTAGGTATATTTGGAGGACTGTTTTAATGGCCCAGTGTTTAAATTGTGTTGTCGTGCCATTGATTCTTTCCATTTCCCAGAATTCCTCTTGATGACCATTTTGCAGAGGGGGCTCTGACTATACCTGCCTTACATGTGGGGTTCAGTTGAATAATTCATTTCGGAAGTACTTTACTTTTGTACTTTAATGTGTATCTTCTTACCTTTGCAGTTTTGGAGAAGTTTGAGCCTGTTCCCAGACCGGCGTTGTCTCTGGAAGCAGAAGACTCCATCATCCTCAGTTCAGAGACATCAGATGTGGCCACTGAGAACAGCCTCAGGAAGTGTGTGTCAGGTGAGGTCATTCATCGGGTTACTGAGGCCTTTGTTGAGTCACTTAAACCGCCCTCAATTACACTTAAACAGTTGTAATTTATTGTACTGAATCTGCATACTCCCCTGCTCGGGAACAGTAGAAACATTGGGATGTCCTCTAGCGATGTCAGAACCAGTCTGTAACAGCAGACCAACACCAGCTTGCTATAGAACATCCTAACAGTAGGTTCCACGTGAATGGTTTAATGAACTAAAACCAAGTGTTCCTTGTCCTTCTCGTGGATCTCCAGCGTGTGCCGAGGACCAGACATGCCTCCACGTGGCCCTGTACTCAGACGCGGGACGAACCCACTGTGACCTTTACAGCACCGATGGAGCCAACATCCAGTGCCGGCCCTCGGAGCGAGTATGGAAGACCGCAGTGTGTTCTCGTTTCCCCCCGCAATGTGGGCCCGTTTAAAAGCAGATCTCCATTCCCAACGTAGTGCACTACCTTTTGACTGGTGCCTGGGACATAAATAGTGCGCTAAAAACGGCGTTAGGGGGGCGTTTAGGACCAAGGGCGTGTTGTGCTGTTCAGAGATGTTATGGTATGATATTCAGTCCATTCCTAAACACATCAATGCCATCATCGCTTTGACCTTTTTTAAACTGTAAATAACGCCTGTTTTCCGTTAATATTGTTGGATTAGGTAGATATTGTTTTTTTCAGGCATTGTACGTTGTTTGGTGGTGACTAGGAGGAAAGACAGATAGAGATTCTGCACAAGGGGGCAGTGGGCCAGATTCTAACCCACGCTGCTTAGATCACAGGGTTGCCTAAGGCCCCGGATTAAGTATTACCTGTCATTGGGCCTTTTCCTTTTCATTACCAGACCAAAGGATTCCTTGGAAATCCAGAAGCAGATATGTTCTCGACTCTCAACTGCACCCTGAAGGTGAAAGTGGCTTACAAAGAGGACCTCCTGGTCATCAGAAAGAAAGGTGGTTAAGTCCCTTCATTTGTCACCCCTAAAGTGTTAACTTGAAACGAAAATTGTAACACGGTTCTCTTAGTCCTTTAACCACTCTCACTTCAGCTACAGATTTTGGGTCCTACCATGGTAATGAACCTGGTCTTCCTGCCTGTATTACAGGTCATGAGTTTACCACTAAGACCCAGAGGACCTTTGTGAGGCTGGGTTTCCGTAAGGCCAGTTCTGGCGTGTACCGTACAATGGTGTTTTCAGCTGAGGGAACCTCGCTGACGGACGTCCATCGTTTCTGTCAGGATGAGTGTGTCCGCAACACCTGCTGTGATGGCTTCCTTCTCAATCAGAATGTTTTGAACAGAGGTAAATGCTTTGGGTGGATTTGTAAGTATTAGCTGATTGATTATTTAAGAAATAAATACTGTAAATATTAATAAATACCGATGATATCTACAACAACATCACCTGTTGTCAGGCCCTTCTCTACAAACTGGCGGTAAAAACGTCAACTCACTTTTTGATTACCTTAACCCTAACCCCTAACTCTAAACTCTAACTCCTAACCCTTAAACCTAACCCTTTACCTTAACACTTAAACTTAACTCTAAAAGCTTAGAAAGAAGGTTTTTTTTACAGTAGCTGTCTTGATATGTGAGAAAATTAAATTAAAGTTTGACCCCTCCCCACCTCCCCACGTGTGTCCGTGTACAGGTGTGATCATGTGTGGGCTGATCCGCTACCCGGACACGTTGCTGTGCAGTGAGGCAGACTGGGACATGTCTGGCCGAGCCCCGGCTGGCCGGATCTGTGGAGCTGGAGTGACCTACAACAAACTGCGGAAACAGTTCGTCTTCAACTTTGGAGGACAGGACTTCATCATCAGTTAGGACCTCTAGCTCCTCGGCTATGGCCTTCACATCCTGTTTCCCTTTCTTAGCCTGGTCCTCTGCACAACAAAGCACGTTCAGTCGAGAATATGTGTAGAATACTATCTTTTGTCCATAATACCAACCTCCTGTTTGGCCTGAACGTTGACCGGCTCTACTTGATCCACGGTGCTAAAGAACAAAAATGTTTTCAGGGGAATATTTCTGAACGGCCAGAGATTATTTGCTTTTTTCTTCTGAGCTAACATTCTGCATATTAAGTGTTATCTTCCCACAACCCACCAGGAATCTTTTGTCTTTGTGAAGTCTGCTTTAATGGTCGACGTGTTTCTCTCACAGCCGATGCTGCTTTGCCAGCTTCAAGCATAAACCAAACAGACTACCAGGCCACCATTATTGGGTTCCAAGCCATTTTCCTATGGAATGGTAGGATTCACTCACATGTTCCTATGAATGTGAACATTACATTATTGTCTTCAAGTGACTACCGTGCTTTCACATGCCTTTTAAAATATGAGTGAATTATGATTCAAATTTGTTGGAATGGTGTGTGTAACCCAACAACTAAATGCTCTTCTCCTTTATCTTTTATCAAAACAAATAACACGTTTTAAGGTGTGATTCTCAACATTTTATAACAACCCTTATTTCAGAGTCCGACATGACCACCCGGGACAAAACCTCCCCAGCCTGCAGCAGTCTTCTCCCATCCCAGGCCACCAATGTCCTCCTGTCAGGTCAGACACCTCCTGGTGTTCTCCATTTAGAATCAGGTCAGACACCTCCTGGTGTTCCCCATGTAGAATCAGGTCCTCAGACCCTTCCTTGTGTTCCCCATGTAGAATCAGGTCCTCAGACACCTCCTGGTGTTCCCCATGTAGAATCAGGTCCTCAGACACCTCCTGGTGTTCCCCATGTAGAATCAGGTCCTCAGACACCTGGTGTTCCCCATGTAGAATCAGGTCCTCAGACACCTCCTGGTGTTCCCCATGTAGAATCAGGTCCTCAGACCCTTCCTGGTGTTCCCCATGTAGAATCAGGTCCTCAGACACCTCCTGGTGTTCCCCATGTAGAATCAGGTCCTCAGACACCTCCTGGTGTTCCCCATGTAGAATCAGGTCCTCAGACACCTGGTGTTCCCCATGTAGAATCAGGTTCCCATGATTTGCTACTTTCTCCTCCATAGATGTAATCAAGGATCAGTTTGTGTCCTTGGACGGCAGCGAGGTCGTCATAGACTCAGAACGGGACATTCCCAGCCTGCAGTTCTGGATCTTCAAACACCAGTTCTCTGCACAGCAGGCTCAGCTTTGGTGCCTGAAACGTAAGACCAACCAGCTCCGTTTACTTTTCTGAGAGATGTTTTTTAACATTGAACGTCACTGAGCAACAAAGTTATTTCCCCCCAAACATGATACTCGTCCTTAAGCCTGACTAGGTGACGCCCTGGTGCAATGCATTGTGGGCTGTGTGTTTCAGGCTGCGAGGAGGAGCTTCTCTGTCACGCTGTTGACGTGAGGGACGAGGGCCCGGTGTACTTCGCGTGTGTCCTGTACCCGGACACGCGTGTGTGTGGCGCCTACGACAACCCCCTCCGGCAGGCCTGCAGCCCCCTATTGCCCCGGCAACCTCAGACCACACACGTTAAGAAGGGTGGGTCCACACCACACCTACTGCACATCTATATGCAGCTTCAAACCTACACATTATGCCCGGCTGGTCGGAGGTTAGCCAGTTTGCCCTGAAGGGAAATTCACGGTCTCTTTAATGAGAGGCCTTTCTATTTTAAAAACACGTCTACAAATGCTCACTGCCCGTAGACGTGACAACAGCCACGGACCTGTCATGAATAGGCGATTACGATTATCAGCGTCGACACGAACGCACACCGCTCTGCAACAACGGATGTTGTTTGAGTCCCAATCTGGGAAAAGGCTTTGTTTTGGCTCTGTTTACCCTAGCAACCGGTCATCGGGCTACGTTCCACAACGCAGGACGGCTGACACTGCCAAGTGTCGTGTCCTAAATGAGCCCACTGATATTCAGCCAGTGGTAACGCAGCACAAAGTACAGCCTCGTTGTCATGACGTCACATGAAAGAGGCTGCGTCCCAGCTGCTCGCCTCACTGCCTTGCCCGCCCGGCCCATATGGTTGGCATCATCAGGGGGTTCATCAGGGGGTTCATCAGGGGGTTCATCAGGGTTCATCAGAGGGTTCATCAGGGGGTTCATCAGGGGTTCATCAGGGGGTTCATCAGAGGGTTCATCAGAGGGTTTATCAGAGGGTTCATCGGGGGTTCATCAGAGGGTGGGCAGTGATTTAGGGACCCTTGCAGGTCAGCGGCTACAGGGTTGAACTGAGTGGTTATGTCTCTCTTTGCAGGGTGTCCGTTTATTCACCACTGTAAGAACTGGTGTTTTAATCTTTTGTGCTTGGCTTTGCATCGGCATGAAGAAGCCAACCAAAAACACGTAGCGCATCTTTTTTTTTAGTTTGTATATTAAATGACTTTCACGGCTGGCATAGCTCTGAATTCTCTGTCTGTTTGTTTAGTGTCTTGGCGGGTTTCGTGTCTTGACAAATAATGTATCCGATGGGTCTAAAAAGCAGGTTAATTGGTAGGGAATGTAAACAGCCGAGGGCTCCTTTTAAACCAGTGATCAGTGATACACTGGTCACAGCTAACTGGAGTGTGACATCAAGTTTACTGTAGCACTTTGTGGAACATCTGTTTCCTCTCCAAACCCACCAGCCCCTCTGCTGCCAGACTGTTCGTGTTCCAATTCGACTCAGGACCCAGAACTAGTCATCATCATCACAGCTGCCGTATACCAGAACAGGGGGTGTTGTGAATTAAAACAAGCCATGTGATTCTCCACAGAGTTGCATTTCCCCATGGTGAATCGGTTGTGTTGGAAACAGCTAGTTAGCTAAATAATCCATTTTGCTGGCGTGTAGGAAATATTTGATTGTGGAAGGTATTAGCATATGAAAACAGCATTGTTTCATTATGAAACGAGAGAGCGGAATTAACTTAGAACCGCTCACCATCGTTGATTTAAAGAGGTCCTGTCTGTTCTATTCATTCCATCCCTATGGGCTAGAGGCCATTGTGTCAATCAGCAAACTAGGCAGTTGAGCCGGTTAGGGTTATGGTTAGATTAGGGTTGTTTTAGGGTTAGGGTAGGGGTAGGTTCTGTGGAACCAGTGACTTTGTGAGAGATTATTATAAAACTCCTGTGTTATCTGCTGGCAGTATACCCCACATTAAAACTGTCAGAGACAGATTATTACACGCACACACTAACTCAAACACACACACGTTCCTGTCTAACAGCAAAATAAACCTGTTGAAAAGGGTGGTTATTTTTCCCTTGTAAATTTCAACAACAGATGTACCACAAGCAAGCACTACCACATGCTTTTCTTTAAATTGCTGAAACGGCAATAAAATATATTCCTCCCAAGGCTTTACAGAAACTCAAAAGCAGAAGATCGTGCTCAGTTTGCAACCACTTTGTTCACACTCCCACAGCTTCTTCTAATTAATACCATTACCATTAAAACTCTCAAAGGCTGACGTCTCCCTTCTCAAGTCTCGCTACAATGAGAAGTTACTGACAGTTTCTGTTATGACTGAACGTGAGCCGTACAGCCCTTAAAGAAGCCCGCAGCTTTGATTACCGTCAGCGCAAGTGTGTTGTGTGTGTGTCTGCTTCCATCTGAATTCCTTTGCTTTATGACTTTGCTTCTGTCTGTGTCCTTATCTCAGAACCTACTTGGACTGATTGATCAATAACTCTCTCTACCTGGACTGACTGATCAATAACTCTCTCTACCTGGACTGACAGATCAATAACTCACTTTATCTGGGCTGAAAGATCAACAATTCTCTCTACCTTGATTAACAGATCAATAAATCCATCTACTTGGACTGACTGATCAGTAACTCTCTGTCTGGACTAACAGGTCTGTCTGTGTCTGAGGGCACAGTGTGCATACCCTCTCCTCTCTGGACAGGTCTGTCTGAGGGCACAGTGTGTATACCCTCTCCTCTCTGGACAGTCAGGTCTGTCTGTGTCTGAGGGCACAGTGTGTATACCCTCTCCTCTCTGGACAGTCAGGTCTGTCTGTGTCTGAGGGCACAGTGTGTATACCCTCTCCTCTCTGGACAGCTCTGTCTGTGTCTGAGGGCACAGTGTGTATACCCTCTCCTCTCTGGACAGGTCTGTCTGTGTCTGTACTTCGTCAATGTCTTTCTCAGTTTTTGGTCAGACATAGTGTTCAGGTAGTCTGCCACCGTGTGCTGTCGATTATATCTCTCTGTCTCTCTACCACTCTATCTTTCTCCCTCTCTGTAACACTCTCACTCTTTCTTTTTGTTTAATCATGTGGCCATATAAAGACAACATTTCAATATATCTTTATACTCAGCCCTGATTGGCTAAAAACATGATCTAGAGGGCCTCTCTTATGCAGATTGAGGGCTTTTGGTCTAATGTGTGTGCCAAAATTCCATCCACCCTAAACAGACTGCAATTCCAGACATTCATTTTGTTTTGGAAAATGTGCATTAACTACATTAATTTGGATAATCTCTAACCAATCAGAGTATTAGAGTATTCTAAATTATATGATGATGGTTCGGTCTTTTCTGTGATCTATAAGGAGGAGCCAGATCCGGACTCCCAGCGGAGAGCCAACCAAAGTCAGTGGGTGTGGCTTTTGGCCAGAGTAACCAAGCAACAAGCTGAACACATTTCCCAGCAACCTGCACTGTGTTGTTATGACAGACAGGTTGTCGGTACAGAATCAGGCCAACAGGACCAGAATCCTTGGCCTTTTGGTGATCATTCTTGGACTTCATTGGTCACTGGGACACTCTCCAAAACTGTGCTCCATGCTCTACGAAACGTTTCCAAGCAGCCATCCTTGATTGGCTCATATGCAGGTCATTAAAAGGTTCTGTGTCGTTGACATCTGACACCCCTAGACAGGAACAAGCTCCGGTACATCCTGTGCTTTAAAGGCAAGGCCAGATTCCCTTATAACCAGTTGTGGGCCAAATGGCTCCCTATTCAGTCTACTACTTAGGATGAGTAGTGCACTACAAGGGTAATAGGCCGCCATTTAAGCCACAGGTCCAGACCCGGTAACATGGGCTGGTGCTCTGGGCTGTGTCCTGAGATGCCTGAGTAATGCCGGCAGGATAAACACCGAACCCAGACAGCGTCCAGGACAGACAAAGAGAACTGCATCGTTCTCTTTGTTGGTGGAAACGGATGCGTCTAGCTGGACCCCTAGTTGAATCACCCCTAGATGATTCACCCCTAGTTGATTCACCTGCAGTTGATTCACCTGTGTGTTGTAGGGTGCTGCGGAAACATATCAGTCTTACATCTCGGTTAACTTCTCAGAAATAAAGACTTGATTAATTATGTCCTGAGACATGAGCTCCACCCTCCATCTTGGAGATTTATCAGAACGTCTAAGGGCCAAGTCCACCCCCTCTCTGCCATTTGAAAGGTGCTGACACCTGCAGATTTTGGATTTGTCTGAAGCAAAGAAACTATTGCCCATAAGCCTATGTGACCTGTTTTTTATCATGACAGATCTTTGGCACCTATCGTGTTTACGGAGTCTGTCAAAAACAGGAACCTCTGTAGATAGTTTTGTCTGGCACTGTCACTGGTTAGTGGGTTATATATGTTGTGTGACGCTAAAGTGCTTGTTAAACTTAACTTCTCTCGCTGGCTTGACATTTCCTACAGCTATGAAGTTATTTTAGTCTGCTAAAGCAGCACACAGTTTTATTCAGAAGAAAAAAGCAATTTCTATTTCAACCCTGTTTGTTGTTGTTCTGTCTGTGTTTGTGTGTTTATTTTAAAGTTGATCTCACTGGAAGCGTGGAGAGTTTCTACAGCCGCATTCACTTTAAGAAGATGGTGTCCTATTCGGTCCGCAGCCGTGAGAACCTGAGCGGCAAGCCAATCACAGAGGGGTTAGTGTGACCTGTACCACTTCTGTTTTCAGTACCACAAATATGTCTACAAACTCATTGCTACCACTATCAGCACAAAACCTATTTTTACCCCAATGAAGAGTTATACTATTTCAAGCAAGCACAAGTTATTTGCGGGAAACTTGTTCTCCATTAGTATGACAATGACATTAACGTTAAAAAGAATCTGCTTGCTTCATTTGAACCAGTTTTCGTGAATGTGAAAGAAGATGTGATGAAGACCCGTGTTGTCGCGGGATCGGATATGTCAGGGACACCCAGGCACATGGTCAGTTCCTCTTCCAGTCAGAATATTTCTTAAGGATTCACAGTTGCCACAGATTATTTAAACAAAGTTAAAAAAGGTTCAACCGACGAGGTGAAACCATTACAACCGCAAATTAAATATTAGTGTGTTCCCACTCCCTCTCTTCATCCATTCTCCATTCGTTCACCCTCCATCTCTCCATCCATCCAGGATCAGACCTCCTCTGTCTGACTCTGAACAGCTTTGGTATCCAGACGTGTGGTGAAGGAGAGCAGACCTCCTGGAGAGTCCAGGACTGCAGCCCTACTGATGTAGAAGCCGGGGTTTACCCGCTGGGCTGGTACGAGAAACCAGGTGGTTACTTCATGGATCCCCTGCCCCAGCCATAAGGATTGCACTGGTAACAGTTGGTGTCAAGACAGGCGTTGTTAGAGTTGGAAATGGTAGGAAACACATCTGGTCGACACCTTGGGCAGTGCCACTCAGCGTTTGATGTCTTGATGCTACTTCCTCATCTGGAAATAGTGACAGCAGAGTTGTCCTGGAAATGACCTGTGAGTCCAGGCCTCAGGTCAAATGTTGTGGACTAAACAATGAATATGTGTCAGGCTGTGTATGAAGGAGGACCAAGGTGCAGGGAGGTACGTAACAAGGCTTCTGTTTATTAAAGTCCTTGTTCTCTTTCGGCCTAGCGTAACAAACGCGTACAAACACAAAGGGAAAGTACTCGTACTCATAGAAAGGGCTGTACTACAGCGCTGAAGCACAGTACTTTGTTACACACAAAACAAGTAACAATCACGGACACAGAGACTAGACACACAAGGGCTTATATACCTAGGTAACAGGTCGCACCTGTTAGGAATCAGGGAGGGATGCATTCACAGGAAATGGGGTAACAGGACAAAACACACAGGATGGCGACTAAAAGGCCGGCGACGTCGAACGCTGGGTCGCCACGCAAGCAGAGGAGGGCCCGTCCTGCGATGGCAACGTGACAATATGGTTCATTTGGAAGTGGGAAAAGCAATGCGTTAATTATTAAAGGAACCTTAAGAACTTTGCGTGTGTGTATAAATATATTTTAAAAAAGAGACCACAATCCTTTAAAAGCCAAAACAAATTGTGGCCTCAGCAGTCTGTAGCAGGTGACATCAAAGAAACGTTGAAACCAGCTCAACCATTGTATTTATGGTTTTATACATGTTCAGCTGCATAAATAAAGTGAGCGGTTTCTCGCTCCAAATGGCACTACTTTTGTCTGCATCACATGCGGTCCTGGTGAAAGCCGTGGCTGTCGGTACACTTTCAATATGAGTAGTGCACCGCTGCAAGGCCCAGTGAGGAACCGATTGTCATTTATCACTGAGGAATCGATGAGTAAATATTTCCCCTCTTTCCCCTCAGTGAATCAGTGGACTAAGTCTCCAGGACTGTGCCCGCGTTTCCAGCTACGTGCTCCTTCAAGGAATGGTGAGTGTCTGAGTTTGTCAAACGGTTAAACTAGATATGATTCCACCTCAGAAGTTGTTCCACCTCTGAAGAATATTAGGTAGTTGGCTTCTCCAATGAATCGACAAGTGTGTCTGTTCCTCAAGTGTGTCTGTTCCTCAAGTGTGTCTGTTTCTGAACTGTGTCCGTTCCTCAAGTGTGTTTGTTTCTAAAGTATGTCATCCCTCCATAAATGGTTAAATACTTAAAACACACGTTAGCCTTAAGGTCTATTATTGTCTGCCTCCCAAATTACAGTCCAGTTTTACTGAGTTCACTACCTTTAACCAGGATGTAGTGAACCATAGGATGTAGGGTTTTGTTTGGGAAGCACCCCATCTCACGATGGCATTGGTTCAAAGGTAACCCCCCCGTGGAAGAGACAAGCTAACTTCTAGTCGCCTGTGAGCTTTCTTTGTGCTGACATGCTTAGGTTTTTACAAGGCCCAGTGTTTTCCACTTTAATCATACACACTTCCTCCATAACCTCGGGTTACTACCGTAAACACGGCCAAGACCTGGAGAGGAAAGCTGACTGCAACACTTTGAACAGCCCTTATTAGCATCTAGTTCACTTGATAGAGTTCTAATTGAATGCTCAGAGATCCCCGCCGTTTTGTCATTAAAGTTCAATTCAGAAGACAGTCTGTTCCCTGTTAGTACATGACTTAGTGAACTGAGCGCCTTTAACCCCTGGCGCTGATGATGAAGGGTTTGTATCTCTCTCACTCTGTATCTGACAGTGACTTTGACTCTTTGGAGACTCCTGGATGCCTCCTCTACTCTGGTGGATTCTTCTGTCTCCTCATTTGACGTCATCCACATTAGCAAAGACATTGCTGAGGACCTGGACCGGACAAAGACCTGGTGTCTGTCCGGTGAGAACCTTTCTGTCGCCTGGCTTTGCTCCAGCGGTCCAGGGTAGCCACTCCGCCTCACACATGTCCCCGGGCTACAGGCGTCACGCCCTGCCTTGACCGCTCCCCTCCGCGTCCCTCTGGCTGTGCTCTGGTCATCTAACTGTCTGTGTGTCTCAGAATGTGAGGGGGAGGAGTCCTGCACTGCCGTATCAGTGGGGAGGACCGACTCGGCTGTCCGCTGCATTCTTTACCCAAACACCCTGGCTTGTGGCCCCTCCTCTGGAGGTCAGGACTGCCGTCTGGTCATCAGGGAGCCAGCCCTCCAGGTCTACCTCCGCAAAGGTGAGGCCAGTGTAGAGATACATGTGTTAGAATAGCTCACATTCTAGTCTAAATCTTTGCTGGGCAACAAGCTGAGTAGTAACAGCTGATCTCACAAGTGTGTTGTCGGCTCCGGACGGGTTTTGAGCGATGGTTGTTTATCATCGGTGCTCCAGAGCTGAGGATGGCGTTGACGTCGGTGTTTATCCCGGCTCACGGTACTCTCCGCGGAGACGCCACGACAACACCGCTCGGCCCCTTCGGGAAAACAGTCAGCCGGTTCTTGGGAGTCCCGTACGCTCGTCCGCCATTGGGAGACCTCCGGTTCGCCCCCCCGATGCCTGCGGAATGGACCGGCACTTGGGATGCCACGGTTACCAGGTGACCAATCACCGCACACAGCAAAGAGGGTCTTCTGGTTTGTGTCTGTCTACTGTGACATAACATGAGGTGTATACCTGATGTGTATCATCCCAGTGACTGATGTCATCCTTCATTTGAGGTGTTTTTCCACGTGTGTCGGTGTGTCGGTGTGTGGGTGTGTCGGTGTGTCGGTGTGTCCGAAAATAGAACGAGCGCGGGATCTGTCTGGCTGTGTTTGTTAGCTGTGTGTGACCCGTCTTCTGCAGTTCTCTGGTGTCAAAAACACAACTGGTCTAATCAGAATTCTGGATGTTTCCGTGGCAGACCAAGTTGCCTGCAGCCCGGAGACTCCAACTCCTCGTCCACCAGCGAGGACTGTCTGTACCTGAACATCTTTGTCCCAGCCGGCATTGTAAGTCACCGTTCGGTCACCGTTTACCAGAGCATTGTAGTACACAGAATCCATATTAACCTCCTGTACATAATGATGGGGGAACAGAGATTGTCGAGGGGGAACCGTTACTGCCTGAATCCACCATGTCATTCCTTTAATGAACCGTTGACCTGGCTGTCCTTGTCTTGACCGTGGCAGAGGGGGGGGGCAGCGGTCCTGGTCTTCTTCCACAACCCGTTTGGAGACAACGGATCGCCTCTGTTGGACGGCTCCTACCTGGCTGCTGTTGGCAACATTGTCGTGGTTACCGTCAACACCAGGGGGGCTGCTTTCGGATTCCTCAGTACAGGTGCTGCCTCCTTAAGATTAAGTCATAGTTTATCGATTTACCCTGAACTCCATCTGGTAGGTGAGAAAGAGGGAGAGAGAGGTTGAGGGGGAGAGAAAGAGAGGTTTAGGGAGAGAGAAAGAGAGGTTGGGGGAGAGACAGAGAAAGACAGAGAGAGAGAGGCTAAGCTCAGCTGATGTTGTATATTCAGTGCTGATGTGGCACTGAGGAGGGAAGCTCCCTCTCCATCCAGTCAACCACAGAATGCAGCTGGCACACACACGTGTAATGATTGTTAACGCACAGGTTTTATTTTAACATACTAATTATCAAAGCCCTGGAAAGTAATAGTAAAACCTTGACCAGGAAATCTCATCTTGGTGACATCAGCGAAAGAGATTACATAAAACCATGTAATACAAAAAAATACATGCAATACAAAAAAATACATATTTTAAGTATTTTTCTATAGTTGGCAGACAATCTCCTATATATTTTTTTACGAAATATCGTATTGTTTGCTCCTTGAGGATTTAGACTGGGCCATCTGTATAAGCCCTTCATGAGAGCTGAGGATGTAAAATAACAGTAGAAAATAAAACTTTAAATTGTAACAACGTGAATGAAATTCCTTGAGGCTCCGGTGCCATTCCCGGGAACGCTGGTCTCCGGGACCAGGTAGCAGCTCTGGAGTGGATCCAGGAGAACATCAGGACGTTCGGAGGGGAACCCGAGCAGGTGACTGTTGGGGCGGAGCGGAGCGAAGCGGACGTAGCCAGCCTCCATCTTACCTCTCCCTCCACCTCGTCTCTGTTCCGTAGGATGATACTCATGGTGAGCTGACCTCTGACCCTCACTGACCCCTTGTATCTCTCAAATGGCCCCTTTCTGCCCAGGGTTTTGACCACTTGCCTGCTGCACTAACTGACCTTTTGTGTCGGATCAGGGGTTACTAGAGTGAGACAAAATCAACACCTTGTCGTTGACAAAGTAGTGCAATAGAAAGTAGTGAAAGTAGTGCACTAGAGAATAGGGTGTGTTTAAAATTCATTTTATTTCTGATCGCTCTGTAATTAATGCTATTTAAAGGGCAGTGTTTGGATCCCATCACAACAGTATAGTTTTCTGTCCAGTTCCCAGTGTCAGTAAAACTCTGTTACCCTCCAGGGTATAAATGTCTGCAGTTCCCAGCGTAAATAGGGTAAAACTCTGTTACCCTTCAGGGTATTAATGTCTACAGTTCCGAGTGTCATACAGTATAATTATATTACCCTCCAGGGTATAAATGTCTGCAGTTCCCAGTGTCATACAGTATAACTCTGTTACCCTCCAGGGTTACAGGGTATCACAGCTTTTGACTTAAATGTTCCTCGCTTCCTCAACAAGGTCTTTCCTGTCGGCCTGCCTGAGGATCAACATACTAGAATGTTATCTTCTCCACCGTCACAGAAAGTGTAGCTACTATCATCCTACCACCTCTACCATCCGGCCATCCTACAATCCTAATAGCCTACCACCTCTACTATTCTACCATCCTACCACCTCACCATCCTACCACCTCTACTATTCTATCCTACCACTTCTACTGTTCTACCATCCTACAATCCTAACAGCCTACCATCTCTACTATTCTACCATTCTACCACCTCACCATCCTACCACCTCTACTATTCTATCCTACCACTTCTACTATTCTACCATCCTACAATCCCTACTATTCTATCCTACCACTTCTACTATTCTACCATCCTACCACCTCACCATCCTACCACCTCTACTATTCTATCCTACCACATCTACTATTCTACCATCCTACAATGCCTACTATTCTACCATCCTACAATCCCTACTATTCTATCCTACCACTTCTACCATCCTACCACCTCTACCATCCTACCATCCCTATTCAGCGTTCTCACACTAATGGTCGTCGTCAAGTCAGGCTACTTGTCCATCTGCATTCTCATCAGTTTGGCTGTGGACAATAATCTGGTGGCTGCATCCTCTCCATCGGAGGGGTTTAGGAGGAAGGCTGTGAATAGACCCACTCGTCCTCCTCATTCTCTTCATATGGGGGTGCACCGAGTCCACGGCCTTGTTGGGGGGTCCCGCACACACTGCTCCTCGTCTTCCTCCCCCGGCCATGGTTCTTCATCTCCTTGTCCGCCCCCGCCAGGGACATGTAGGAGAGGACGCTGTGTCGTACGCCGAAGCTGAGTTTAGACTCCATGTTGTCGGGGAAACGGCTGGACTGGTCCGTCAGTTCTGAGCTAAGAGGAGAGAAAAGAGAACTGCAGGATTTAGAGTAGATCTGATATTTCCCAAACCAGGGATAAATAAGATCATAAAGTACATTGACAACGTAACTATAAACAACGTCTGAAGCATGTAATTTAGCAATACAAATACTTTACAGGGAAATTAATAGTAGGACCCCTGTAATTACAGATCCCTCCTGAGGCACCAGGTTCCCCGCGATTCTCTTGGAAACGGGGTTCAGGAGAGTGCGATGAAAGAGAGGTGGCAGGTGGGCGAGGGGTTACCTGGTGACGTCTTTCCAGTCGAAGTTGTTGCGCATCAATACTGGGGGCGGAATGGAGGCCATGTTCAGGTTGCCGTTGGTTCCCGCCTGGCAGGGCATGGTTAGCAGGCAACACAGGCCGTCGGCACTGTCTGTCGGCATACGAGGGGTCGTTAGCCGGAAAAGCTGTTTGGCGCCGTCGTAGCGGATTAGCCAGCTAGAGACAAACTGCCGATGGCCAACCGTGACTAAACCAAATGCCTGACTAAACTATAACCACTATAGTTTCAGGACTTTCTCGTTCGAGTGTCTTTATAACGGAGTACCCCGAAACATTTACACAGCCCCGGTAAGGTTTGTTTCACTCTATTTCAGTTGCTGACTGTTGGCTCCGTTACCGCGGTACGGTGGAGACGTCTAAATTGTTGTCCGCCACACGGTAACGACTAACAGATTCACGAGTTCAAACACAATGAATGATTCCTTCCCGCTGATGTACTTATGCCATACCTGTCCTATAATGCAAGTACCTGTAAAATGTTGTTGAACTCATCAGAAACATCGGGGTCTTGGGGAAACCTTTAAGACCCATTTCACCCCATATCACATTTAACCCCTGACAGAATGTGGAGTTGGGGGTCTGCTGTCGGTGTGGGTTTCATTTATTTAGCATCGGAAATAGATGATGAAGTTATTTTTAAACTGACTAACGTCTTCGCGTTTGGTTATTTACCGGAGTAGTGGTTGACCAGGTCCTCCAAGCATTGGAACGTGAGCCTGGGGGCGATGTAGTACCAGTTGTTGGGAAGGCGGAATATGCGGTAATGTACTATAGATCTGTGTCGTACGGACAGAGAGTACACGCCTACAGCAGAACAGAAAACATCCTATTACTTCATCTGTGTACACATTATTATGTTCTGAACAACACATTGGAGTTCCTTGGTTTGAGTAAGTGATTTTATCTGTCGTCCAGTCCAGCTCAAACCACATTCTTTTATTTGTATGTTTTAGAACAGAGACTTTTTACTTTAATCTCTTATTCATTTGCTTTAGTAGTTTTTGCATAACCACAAGCCTGGTGTTACATTTGTTATGCACTTTAAATAAGCCACAACCCCCCCCCCCCCCACCCACATGTAGCTTTTTTTAATTCAAGACACTCACCCTTTTTGCTCTCCCTTATCAAGAAGGAGCCCGTTCTGTTTCCAGGCAGAAAAAGCAATTCCTCTGCTTTAGTACGGGTCACTCCCTCAAACAACCAACTGAGGTAAAACGGGCAACAATTATCTCAATGTCAATGCATCAAAAGGATTCACTGGGCAAATGTGTTTAAGAAAGGCGTTCTGGAAGTAATATCAGCCCCCATGTTGGTTTGCACCAGGACGCCTGAGTGGATTGGTAAACTGTCAGGCAGAACCGCACTAGGGTTGAGTTCACCCACCCGTGGTAGACTTTGGCCACGTGTTGGTTGGAGATGTAGTTTTCCGTTCCTGTTTGGACCGAACGCACCTTCCATCGGTAGCCCTCTCTGAGGGAGTAAAACACAGAAGGAAGGGACTGAGTTCTAAATACATGCTGCCCTGGGGATAGTGTAGTGCACTACTTTTGACCTGGAACATAACAGCACCCTATTCCTTATATAGTACACTACCTTTGACCAGAGCAGTATGATTGACGTGCACTATATAGGGAACATGGCACCATCAGGGACTCTCTACAGAGGGATTGTTCTGTGGGGTCACATGGTGACATTCTGTTACCAGGCAACGGTTAGGCTCATGTAGTTCAGCCCCTGACTCCCATCCTCATACGGTAAACCAGCTGTGCTCCTCCGGGCTGCACAACTAGTTCTTCTTTTTGTTTTCAGACAATAGCACATGCAAAGCGATTCCCTGCAGTTTAGTCAAACATGTCTTCTCTAAGTGGAGCGAACCATTGAAAGTACTTTGCTGGAACTTTAACATAAGGTACGCGTCCCCTTAAAAGCCCTTGAAGTGCCCTTCTTCTGTCCAGGGCGCATCAAACTCTAGCTCTCAAGGGGCTATTGTTAGAAGTAGGGCGCTAGGCAGGGAATAGAATGCATTTGGTCCGTGGTTCATCAGTATTTCACTCACTCTGCCAGCAGTATCAGTCTCTCTCCTGTCCTGAAGAGAGGCATACTGACATCAGCAGGGGGGTAGTCACACAGAACGACCAGGCTGTCATCTGGGGGGGTAAAGAGAAAACCTTACCACTCTGTCATTTTCAAGGGTAAAGAATACAGATCGGCTTTTCAGTAACATAAAAACAATGTTCTAACTCTGTTTTTGGGGGTACAGTCTATTTATAGAGAAGTGGAACAGGTGATTTTCTGCATTATCTCGACAGTTCCTCACGAAGTTTCTTTTATCAAGGAAATTGCTTTTTAGCTTTTTTTTATTGTAAATGTGCCGGACTGCAGATATGTTCCTATGGATGTCCATCTTTTAATAGGTTGTAGTTTCTCAGAATGTTTCACAATCTAAGCAGAAATAGGCGTGTTATCTGGTATTTGTTATCAGATTGTTTTCCATCTTAGCGAGTAGCTCTTGCGTGGTTAGATCTGTTGTTAAGTTTGCTTTAAATAAACTGCAGTTGACTGGCTGATCGTTTTGATTTGAACTAAGTGTTGAGCACGTATATCCACAACAATGTTGTACAAAGAGTACAAACCAGAATGCCAACAGGTATGACCCCTGCTCAGTCTCTTTTAGTCACTTTTTTTTTGCATGATAATGATAAGAATTCAAATGAATTAGTATTTTCGACATTTATAAAGCCTGCATTTTTTTACTTTAGTACAGTTCTCATAAGAGAACATTTCTTTTTGTTTTGGCACCTATGTATATTTTTATGCAGAAACTGTGCAACTTTGAAAACAACCCTTTCCATCACTTCATTTTAAAAAGTATGTTAAATTAACCTATGCAGAACAATAAATTAACCATTGCAGGAAAATGTATTAACCATTGCAGAACAATAAATTAACCATTGCAGGACAATACATTAACCATTGCAGGAAAATGAATTAACCGTTGCAGAACAATAAATTAACCATTAATGTTTAAATGCCAAATCGCCCCGCTAAGGAAAGACAATCTCATAATAATATGACAGAGAATAATAACAGAGACTTACTCCTCAGCACGGGGTCTGGGCTAGTTATGGTGTCATGCCCATCCACTTCCATGGGGCCTGGACTCTGCCATATGTTGCCCATTCCAGGTCACAGTTTCTGGTTCACTCGAGTTCAAAAACAAATCCCTGGGGAACATAAAAAAACACTGTAATTCCATCCCCTTAGAACAGTTCTCACAACCTTTCTTTCGTTTTGTTCATTTACCTCAGAACGGTTCTGTCCTTCCTTTATAGCTGAACGGTTCTTTATCCCAGCACCTGTATTCTCAGGTTCGGCGTATGCATATCCCCTGGCTGTTCCTCAGACGGCTGTACCTCACCCAACCGGTTGGAGCCTAAGTCACTTATCACCACCCATGTTTGATTGTGTTGGCGTTTCATACAGCCGGAACCTTCTGAACAGCCAATCAGTCCTTTATGCTGTAGTCATTCAGCCACTCTTGTTTTCGTTGTGCCTGCCTTGTCACTTCCGTGATAATGGGGAAGTTGAGGTTAGCTTGTTTTGTAAATTTTTCCATTCCAAAAATAACCTAATCACCGCACTGAATAGTGCACTAGTTAATTGACCAGTTGCAATTAAACACTCACTCTATGTTTAGAATTTGTATTTGAATTTTAGCATATGTAAAGTAATATGCCCATAGCGGATACCTAAAGTACCGGTCATCATTGATCCATGTTCCATTTTATTATAGGAATGTGAATCATTTTGTGATTTAGGCACTTTCTTAAGTGTGGACCCTCTCCTCGGGGTAAGATTACATCACAACTACATCGTTCTTACAGGAGGTGTTTTCCTCTCCCCAGGGAGGCTCTGTGTTCTCTCCTGCTTCTGTGCTGAGCTCCCCTGAGGCCCAGAGGCAGACGGAGGCTCTGGCCCGGGAGCTGGGCTGCCCCCTCCTCTCCTCTGGCGAGGGTCTGGCCAGCTGCCTGAGAGCCGCCCCGGCACAGGTTCTGAATGTGGCCCAGACCAAGGTACTGCGGGCCTCATCCACCCAGACCAACGTAGACATCTCCAAAGCCTCTGGTAGAACACTTAACGTCCCTCAAGGGGATCCTAACCCTCTGTCATTGAGTGTTGTGGGATGTAACCAGACCTGTCCCTGGGATGCTCTTCTGAATCCCCTGTTCTAAAGTACGCCAGATCTTCTTGAGTCTCTGTGCACGTGCATTCTCTAATGAATGAGCCTACCGTGACACTGACACAATGCAGGAACTCCACCGAGGAGGATCTGTTACCTTCTGCTCTGTCTAAAGCTGTGCCGTGTGTCCTAGTTGCTGGGAGTCAGTGGGCCCTTGCAGGCCTGGAGACCCGTAGTGGATGGGGCCCACGTCCTGGGAGAACCCTCCATGGCCCTGCTGAAGGGGGCCTTCCACCGTGGGGACCTCCTGCTGGGCTCCTCTGATGAAGATGGACTTATCAGCAGGGCCAAGAGAATCAAGGTCTGATTTATATTAATACTAATGACCTTAATGATTAAGCTGTAATTGCTTACCACTGTAAGACGGGGAAGAATGTGTTTCTGCAGCAGTTTAGAATTGTTCTACTATCTTTCCCACTTGCCTGTTCACATAAAACCTCTGCACAAATATTTATAACTAATATCTTTAATTACAAAAAATCTATTTAATGGGAAAAGTACAATAGAATAGATTCCATTTGACATATACCTTTCAAGTCACCTAAAGGACACAGTGGAAGTACATCGAAACAAAATGGTTGTTTTCTAACCGGTTGTGTCTGCACCTCTGCATTATCAACATCGGCTGCAGAACCGTGGTTTTGAACTCAGTGTTGTTTGTGGATGCAGTGTTCTCACACGTCCCTCGATGAAGAGATATTTTAATATTGTGTTTGTAGTTCAACTTTTTCCATCCTTCCAAATAGAAACATATTTTTCTCTCCCCCCCACCATAATGTCTTCGTGACATCAGAAATTTGAAGAGCTGCAGGGTCGAGCTGCCAGCAAAACCGCTTTCTACGAAGCCCTGTGGAACTCCCTGGGTGGACACGGGGCCAGTGTCTTGGTGAAAGAGGCAGCCACGTGGTTCTACTCTATGCAGCATTCTCCCTCACCAGCCGGGTACAACCTCTTCTCTCGGGCCTTAAACAATGCAACCAGGTGAGAAATGTGTGCTTCGGGCACCTGACTGAAAACCGACATCATACTATTCCTTCAGCACCTCAGTCCACCAAAGACAAAAGTCTTAATGACAACCAATAATAAATAGAATTGGAACAGCAGTTTTCTGTTGAGGCTTAAAGGTGATGGTATAGAAGGAGGAAAATGCACGGAGTTACTAGGACTGGTGCCTAAAGTACTGGCAGCTTTCTAAAACAAGTGAAACTGCTGCTTAACTGTCCTTAGACTGGAACTGAGGATGTTTCACTTGTGGTCATGAGGAAGGAAGCGGCCAGCCGAATGGGTACTGAAATAATTTGAGGGTTGAACTGTTTTGCTGCCACCGATGGCGTCAGATGCTGTTTGTTTAGAAAATGGAGGAATTTAAATATCCATAAATAACTGCTCTGTGCCCTGGCGCTGGAACCAACTGGAGCAGACCCAGCTGCTCTAGGAACAGTTCAGCTCTTTGGATTTTATAAATAAGAAATAGGGCGAATCACATTGTAGATCAGCTGAGATGTTTTTTTTAATGAATTCCCAAAAACACTTAATATCAAAAATCATACAAATATTCAACGGTGCCATGCATGTCTTTGTCACTGAATGTTTTCTGATTCCCAGTGAACACTGGGTTTGTATTCTTTTTCCACTCATTTAATCAACTGCCCTATAACCGCCAGTGCAGTGACTACAAAACGCTTCCTGTATTTGCTGGTCGGTCTACAACACTCCCCTTCCATGCAGAAATACAAACTCTCATTTGCAGGTTTGCTGCTCGTGATGTTGATGTGCTGCAGCAGGTCACGCTTCTACATCTCCTCAGTTACTCAGTGAACGTTCTGCAGGGTACAGTGTTTTTCTTCCAATGCCGTGTGAGGCAATGAACTAGAAGAGAGTGTGGGTACACTGGACATGCACAGATTGTTCTTTTTGTTTTCAGAGGAGAGTCTTCAGTGCATGCTTTGTTATATCATTTAAATAAATACAAATAATAAAAACCTTGTTTTATTTGTTCACCCGGGACCCACTTAATATTCGGTTTCTTTTGGAAAATCTACAATATTCACTGACCAAAAAAGAAAGAAAAAATGTCAAAGTGGACAGTTAACTTGTTTACCAGTGAATCTGCAGTGTTCACGGGGATGTTTGTTTGGGATGTGTGTTTTAGCTGCTCCCTCGGTTCCAACCGTTTACCCGCTCCGAACTTCACCCACATAATTAGTGGTGTCGGATATAGCCGGGTCTGACCCACACACAGCATGGCACGCCCATGTGGTTGGCTCTGGATAGCAACCCCACTGGTGGAAGACCAACCACTGCATTCCTCACATTCACCTGGCGATGGCAGACAGCGTATTTTAATCTGTCCCGTGTTTCAGACAATAACATTGAGGTCTATTTCCGTGGGGGGGAACTTGACACCCAGAATGACTGTGTTCAGAGTAACTGATGGAAACAGGCTTCAGGAGACGTTCATTGTAGATGTTGCCTCAAGCCCCAGCAGGCAGATTCAGGGTCCGGTGGGTGGCTTAGCCAGATATGCCAGACTGAGTGGCCACCTCTCGGTTAATACGTGGCATTCGCGGCTGGCCCAAATGGCCCCCTTTACCCGTCGTAGTGCACTACCCCTGTTGGTTGTAGTCAAAACCAGTGCACTAGGTAGGGGATAGTGTGTCATTTGGGATGTGGCTGATGTGGCCATTTGTGGCGGTGGGACACAGTTGTCCTGCGATAGGAGCCTGTCCCACAGAGGGAAGCACAGGCGTTTAGTTAGACTGTCACTGTGTCAGAAGGAAACACAGGCGTTTAGTTAGACTGTCACTGTGTCAGAAGGAAACACAGGCCTTTAGTTAGACTGTCACTGTGTCAGAAGGAAACACAGGCGTTTAGTTAGACTGTCACTGTGTCAGAAGGAAACACAGGCGTTTAGTTAGACTGGCACTGTGTCAGAAGGAAACACAGGCGTTTAGTTAGACTGTCACTGTGTCAGAAGGAAACACAGGCGTTTAGTTAGACTGGCACTGTGTCAGAAGGAAACACAGGCGTTTAGTTAGACTGGCACTGTGTCCACATCAGTCACATCAGTCACGCTCATTAAACCCTGGGTTTGTTACACAACCCGGTCTGTACCATGAGCGCTCTACTGCCTCTCTGTAGAGTTTAGTCCAGGTGAATCTGGCTTCAGTGATCCACACAAACACGTGGAGCTGAAAATGTCTCATTGTCTTTGACTTTTCTTCTCTTTTCTTTTTCTATCTCTCACTCGTCAGGGATCTCTTCATCATGTGTCCCACCATCAAGATGGCTGCCTTCTGGGCTGCCAACACCACATCAAACGTTTTCATGTACCACCTTCCTGAGGGCACGGCCCAGACCAGGTTAGTGGGCAGCGTGGTTTCAGCCCGCAGTGTTTCATGGGCTGTCAGAGGCTGTCAGGGGGTGACCTTCACGTATTGACTCTCAGGCGTTCACTGAAGCAGGTTGTCATGGTTATTCATCATTGTTTCTGAAAGGTGCTGTAGACGGTTACCAGGCTGATTTTGACCACCGCGTGTGAATGGTTTGATGTGGTTTCAGCGCTGACCTGTCTGTGCCCCTGGATGTCCAGTACGTGTTCGGTGTTCCTCACAGCCGTCCGACCTACGACCTGTTCACTCCCGCGGAGAGACACCTCTCGCTGCAGATGATGAGCTACACGGCCAACTTCATCAAGTCTGGGTGAAGACTCGTCTAAATAACCACAAGCCCTGTCATGTCCCCCAGACCACCCGTTGACTGTCTTCGTCTTCACCGTCTCATACTGGACATTTTCTCCTGTTCAGAAATCCCAACCATCCTCTCAGCAGGTCCGGTGTGGCCTTTAGCAAGATGGTACTGCCCCCATGGCCCGCTTTCCTGCCCCACCCTGACGGAGGAAACTACGTGGAGGTGGAGCCAGGCCTACGTCACCACAGGGGCCTCCGCAGGGCCCAGTGCTCCTTCTGGGGGGACTTGGTACCGGCTCTGGCAGTCTCCACCGGTGGGTCCACGGCCTGGTCGTTCAGACACCTGGGAGGGAGGGGTGGGACATAACCAGAGAATACCAGGCTCTCGTTAGGAGTTTGGTCGCCTGGACAAGAAATACTCCCTGGGCTTTTATTACGATCCATGTTGTGACAGCTGCCTTGTTTTATGTTTTAAGTGGCAAAATGTTTATGCCGATATATGTTTTTGAAGGGAAAAGAACCAACTAACTGACTACATGCTGTTAATCATAAAGATGTTTGGAAAACACGTGTAAAAACACAAACTCGGCCACTGATTACACACCCATTTCTGAAAGAAAACTTTTACTTGTTTATACTCTTTGCTAATTGTGTCTTTTCTGTTTTTCAGAGAAACTTTTGCCTGCTCTGTTGGACGGAAAATCTGACAGTTTAAAAATCCCAACACAAGAGACGCCAAAGTTATTTGTTGATTTCCTGTCTACTGTCACCCAGGACAACCCAAAGTCAGAGAAGGATGCTTACAATTAGATTAGTGACATTATCAATATATGATCACGTCTAATCAGCTTTCAGGAAACACTTTGTACACCTTATGTGTACAAAGTGTTATTATGTCTTTGATCTTCTGTTGTTATCGTATTTGTTTAGTAATATTTGAAACAGAACCACAGTTGCTTGTCCATAAATATAATGACTCCTAATTGAACTGCCTGTTACAGTTTCCACAATGCAAAAGTAAATTCAATTTCAAAATGGACTCATTGTCTTCAGTAGTAGTCAGTTTAGTTACAGTACATTCATGAGACAGGCTATTTTGCAGAGTCAAAATTATTAAATAATGGAGGTCAAATTTGACCTCTTTCTGAAATCCATCAACACAGCAACCCAAGTGGAACCCTAGTGCCTGAAGATCGCACTGGGTTTAAGAATGGGGTGCTATTTGGGACAAGTGAAACAAGACATCACATGGAGGGATGGAAGCTTCTAGAAATTCTTCTAACTCCCCTTATCTAATAGTAGTCGTTTCTATTTGTAATCTAGGCAGCAACAAAGATGTGTCATTACTTTGCCAGACTTCCCCCACTCACACATGAACTACATTTCAATCTACAGGATGACGTAGATGCCCATTTGTTTTACCTGGAAGATACTATCAATCAAATGTATTTTATAAAGCCCTTTTCTCATCAGCAGTTGTCACTAAGTGCCATTACAAACACCCAGTCTGATCCTATGGTTCAGATGCATTAAAGGGGTATTGAGACAAACATATTAGCGTTATTGACCTGGTTAATATTTCTCAGGTCTATCTAATGTACTAAAGATCAATCATTTGCTAAGACCTGAAATGTACTAGATACTGTTCTTGACTTCATACACAAATCTCAGTATAATGTGGGCATAGAAAACACTGGATGCACACATAGTTGGATTCCATCTGCAAGGACTTCTTGAGCTACTAAAATGTAGTAGAACAGGTAAAAAAAAATGGAGTGTATTTTAGTTAGTGATTGTGAATATAGTTATAGATGCAATCATTTTAAACGCGTTTCAGTTATTTGGAATGGTATTATTTTATACTTTTCTCATTACGTAATTATAAAACCAAGATACACATGATTTAAAACACTGAATTACCTATTTTTGCTTTAAATCCAGCTCGCCTTTTTTTCAACCATCTCTCCCTTTAGCGAGCTTTGGCCTTTTTTCCCCTCTTTTTTTCTGTGTGGTGTTAAATGAAAGATGGGGATTAAAGAAAGCAAGAATGAAACCCATTCAAGCTAAACTAAAGGGCCTGTCCTGAACCTTGACGTCAGTCAGAATTCCGTACTTGTACTCCGAAGCTCGGCGCTGGCTGTCATTTGCGCTGCACGGCTTTGAAATCATCTGAGCTGGTGGAATACATTCAATTATTTTCGGGTGTCTCAATGAAGGTTCAATGAAGTTCATTTTGGAATCTCGTAATGAAGTGGCTTCTGCCGTGGATGTTAATATTAGCCAGCACACATCAGGTAAATATGTTTTTTTTTTCGATTTTAGTTTTGTATAAATTCATTTTAACATAATATATGTATACATATTTTTCATTTACGTCATCAATAGTGGCAATAATGTTTGCTTATCCCGATCAGCCTAATTGACATTGTGTGCCCGGTTTAAATGATCGTTAGACCAACGTTTCTCTCCTGTTCATTTTGTCCAGACACTTAACAGACGTGTCTCTGCACAATCGATGTAATAGCATTTAGTTGCCTCGTTCTATATCATCCATACTTCTATCTTTTTCACACTTTCTTATTTTAGCTCAGCTAATATGAAGTCATTATTCAACAGTTGTTTGACATAGTTGGCCTATTTTGCGGTTTTTGTTGACCTGTTTTTCTATTTCTGTCTGTTACAATCTAAGTTATTTAGACCAAATAAGTGACGGCCGTGTCATTAGTGTGAAACGAAACTACTACTGGTATATACACTGCTCCCAAAAAAATGTAAGGAAACACTTAAATCACACATTGGGTCTTGATGAACGAAATATATCTGTAGACGTGTACATTGTGTAACTCGTTGAGAACAATTTGACTTTACAACGGGATTGCCACGTGCCTGTATGCAATCCCTACAACGTCTGGGCATGCTTCTGATGAGACCTGGATGGTGTCCTGGGGGACCTTTCCCTGACCTGGTTCATGGCATCAGAGAACTCTGGGACAGTGTGCAGTTACTTGGCGGTGTGGGATGTACCAATACATAACGTCCCAGAGGTTCTCAATGACAGCTTGGTCAGAAACATGCACACCAGTAGCCCGCTGGAGGTTATTTTGTAGAGCTCTGTCCTGCAGCTGGGTGAGTCTCCTAGTATCTCCTCCATGCTCTTGAGACTGTACTGGAAGACAAAGGAAACCTTGCGATGGCAAGCATGGATCTTCCCTGGGGGAGATGGACCACCTGTGCCACCCCTTTCTGGGGGTGGTCTTGCCTCTCCCCTTTCTGGGGGTGGTCTTGCCTCTCCCCTTTCTGGGGGTGGTCTTGCCTCTCCCCTTTCTGGGGGTGGTCTTGCCTCTCCCCTTTCTGGGGGGTGTCTTGCCGTGGCCTCTCCCCTTTCTGGGGGGTGGTCTTGCTGTGGCCTCTCCCCTTTCTGGGGGAGTCTTGCTGTGGCCTCTCCCCTTTCTGGGGGAGTCTTGCTGTGGCCTCTCCCCTTTCTGGGGGAGTCTTGCTGTGGCCTCTCCCCTTTCTGGGGGGTGTCTTGCTGTGGCCTCTCCCCTTTCTGGGGGAGTCTTGCCGTGGCCTCGCCCCTTTCTGGGGGAGTCTTGCCGTGGCCTCGCCCCTTTCTGGGGGGTGTCTTGCCGTGGCCTCGCCCCTTTCTGGGGGTGGTCTTGCTGTGGCCTCTCCCCTTTCT
>JACXGK010000912.1:0-85001 GCA_016801125.1 Novumbra hubbsi
GAGGGGTTGGTGAGACATAGAGGGGTACGGACAGGGGTAGAGGGGTTGGTGAGACATAGGGGGGTACGGACAGGGGTAGAGGGGTTTGTGAGACAGTGAGGGGTACGGACAGGGGTAGAGGGGTTTGTGAGACATAGGGGGGTACGGACAAGGGTAGAGGAGAGTATAGACTGGGGGCAAAAGGGGAAAGAAAGACACACACACACACCTATGCTAAATAATGTAATTTTCAGTCACCAGAGCATCTGGCTTAAAATAGCATCTTCAGCTCTGATAAATATAGAAATGCAATTAAGGCAGGAGCAAGAGAGAGAACAGTGTGTGTAGGCGTGTGTGCAGTGTGTGCAGTGTACATGTGAGAGTGTGTGTCTAAGTAAAGCTATTTTACACACCGATATAAGGCTTGCTTCTATTTTAGCTAACTAACAGATGATGGATGGGTTGTGACCTACGATCTCAATTGTTTCTGGGAGCTAAGAGGCTTTAATGATGTGAATATTACTTACAACAGTTCTATATTGATCTAACATATCAGACAATATTTTATTTCAAGTGTGTATGTCACGCCTTGCTAAGCACAGAAACTGTGTGTGTTTGAATATATATATATATATACACACACAATCATTCCCAGTCACCGTGAGTCAGCGTATTTCCATTCCCAAGAGACACAGAGCTCTCACTGGCAAGGGCCTTTTGCTGCTGTGTGTGTTCCCTATTTCTGTAAACGAGGGTCACTCTGTCAGTCATGGTCTTCTCCAGAGCACATATTGTAAGACTTTGTGAGACATATTGTGACAGGAAGTGACTGGCATGTTGGTTGGTGCTCCTCTCTCACGCTCTCTCTCTAGTTCTCTCTCTCTACTTCTCTACTCTCAACGTGCCTACATAGACATAGAGATTAAAACAGTCTTACTACTACTACACGGGTGCCAAATGTCACATGTATTTAGGATACACACCCACAGACGTACACACTTTAACTCTGTTTGTCTTGGAATCTTGCATTTTGATGAAAGAGGAAGGAGGAAGGTCCTCCAATCAGAAGGCTGAACTAGATAGAGACCAATTGGCCACAAAACAAAGGGTGCTAATGAGGCTACTTATCCATGAAAAGATGTGAGTAGTTTTTTTGTTTGCTTTCACAGTTTTTGAAGTCTATACATGGACATTGTTTGCTGTTGTAGTTTCTCAGAGATCTATTTTATGGGATTTGTTTGAATTTGGGCAGAGGAATTTCTTTACTGAAACACCCCTGTTTTAGCTTAGAAAATGGTACGGCCCTTCAGCCTGCATAAGACCTCTCCTCCATGTCTCTTTCTGTTCTGTCTGAGAGAGGAGAAGAAAGAGTGAGAGAGTTGGAGAGGGGGAGGGAGATGGAGAAAGGGGGATGAGACGGGGTAGACGGATGAAGAGAGACAGGCGAGATGTGGGGAAGGATGAGCAGCAAGGTTCTCGTTTCCCCCTGAGCTACAACTGTTACTCTACTACAGAACAGGAAAGGGGGAGAGAGGAGGAAAGGGAAAAGGGAGAGAGAGAAAAGGGATGGAGAGAGGCAGGGAGATACAGTGGGTGGAGGGAGAACGATGAGAGAGAAGGAGTGGAGAGATAGGAGGGTTGGGGAGGGAGAGAGAGTGAGAGTCAGAAAGAGAGACGAGACAAAGTGTAAGCCCAGAGGAGTCTGCATTGCCACGACTACCAGTTCCAAGGGATCACCAGGTGAGTCTGAGGATACACATGCATACACACACACACATACATACACACACACACACACACATGCATACACACATACACACTGGGCCTTTGCTATTATAGCGAAGGGAACACTTTATAGGCCATCACACGCTGAGGCATGTGTTAGCGTGTGCACACCTTGTTTAGGCAAAGAACACGCGTGTGTATATGTGTGTACCGTACACAGCTTTCATCATTCAATATCGAGACAAAGCCTCTCCTCACCCTGGCGTCCACAGCCACGGCTCAAACACACACGCGCACACACATACATTACACACGCGCACACACATACATTAAACACGCGCACATACATGCATGGAGGGTGGGAAATGTATGCCACCATTGTGGAACTTGCTTACCCAGTTCAAGTTAAATCGTTTCCCTACAGCTCTGTTGACAGCTCATCTCGGAAATTGATTGCAATAGATATATAGGCGCTGTGTTTCCAGAGGTAGATCAAAGGAGAAACGGTACGTTTATTCTGCAACCTGGTGTCTGATGTAGACATTTTATTGTATATGTAAATCTGTGACAGTGAAATATGTATGATACGTTGCTTTGGGTATGGATTGTGTTTATTTTAATTGTAATTCGTACAATATGCAACACATTTTGAGAACGTATAAAATGTTACGTATTAAAACATTTGATGATGTCACAAATTCAAACGTTATAGTCAAGAATTAAAGTTAAGTTAAGTAGTTAGGTATTATGGTCATGGTTTAGGTTAGGGTTGGTGTTGGTGTTAAGGTTACAATTAGGTATTCATTTCATCCTCATCCACAACGCCCTAGCATCTTCATCCACCACGCCCTAGCATCCTCATCCACCACGCCCTAGCATCCTCATCCACCACCCCCTAGCATCCTCATCCACCACGCCCTAGCATCCTCATCCACCACCCCCTAGCATCCTCATCCACAACACCCTAGCATCCTCATCCACCACCCCCTAGCATCCTCATCCACCACGCACTAGCATTCCCATCCACAACCCCCTAGCATCCTCATCCACCACGCCCTAGCATCCTCATCCACAACGCCCTAGCATCCTCATCCACAACGCCCTACCATCCCCGTCTTTGTGTGCATGTGTGTGTGTGTGTGTGTGTGAGTGAGAAAAAAAGACTTGTATTTGTTCAGCAATGAACACAGACAAAGAAACTTTTAACATCAGCTTACAGTGCAGATACTCTGTGTTTGTGAGTTTGACAAGAAAAAATTTAAAGAATATGTTGAATTAGTGTCTTACTAGTATATTGAATCGATCCATTTAAATTTACATTATTTAGCTGACGCCCTTATCCACAGCGACAGACAGTAGCGAGTGTATACATTTCTGACAATACGCACTTTGGCTCGACCTGTCTACACAATACATCGATATTACTCCTACATAATGTGTGATATTTGTGACTTGTGTCTGGATATGGGAACATCATGGACACGCCATTGGAATGAGATAGCAAGGCAGGGAGTGTTCCACATTCCATCTGTCTATATTCCAAGAATCTTCCGGAAGGAAGCCTTGTATAATTGGGCATCATTGGTACCCAATTTTTTTTTATCAGCAACATGACTCCCGGCTTTCTACAATCTATGTATAATCTTTGTTCCATAGGGTTCAATGCCTGGGGACTGACAATAGCTGCAGAGAGAGTGAGAGAGAGGGAGGGATGAGAAGACAGAAGGCCTAGTCTAAAGATGGAGGCAAAAACAGCCAGCTGTGTGTCTCTCCATCACTCTATTTCTCTATTGCTTTCTTCCATCCATCTCCTCGTCTATAGCTGAGCTTTGTTAGGGCGTAAGGCTGTAGTCTGTGTGAGTGTATTTTAGTGTGTGTGCAAGTACGAGTGTGCGTTTTTAATTTGTATATTTGTGAGTGAGTGCGTCGGTGAATGCGTGTAATCTTTTATTGTACGTGTGTGTGCGCTTTAGTGTTCCGTGTACATGTGTCGGTTCTGTTTGTGTTCCCATTTATATATATGTGGCTTATTTTTTAATACCATAATGGTAATTTATTCAACATTTATAGTGCTTTTTGTTACATAAATAAACCTCAAAGCACTGTATAGAAACAGGGTTCTGATTATAGAATGAATAAAAGGTGCATTTGTATCTCTTCTCTGAGTTAAATTAGTGTACGCCCCGGTCTGAGAGCGTGTAAGTAAATGTAGACATGTAGAGCATAACGCTCAGAAAACCAGGACATTTTGTCGTAAGCAACAATTAAGTAAAGTCACTGATTGAACATTCCAGAACATCGCTGTAAAATGGCCGCCGTGCAAATCCAGCTTGTGATGGCAGACAGGAAGTTTCCTGTATTCCTTTCTTTCTCTCTCAGTCGATGCCGGAACCACTGTTCACCAAATAAACAATTGCTGATTTAAAACATCCTCCCAATATAATGTACATAAATGATGTTTCCTATGTAAAATACATGACCCCTCTGAATTACAGAGTTACCGTTTAGCCAATGAGTACCAATCGAGGGACCCGCTGTGCGTTTCCATGAAACAGTGTTTGATGCCGAGAAGGTTCTGCTAAAGAGCTGACCTAGTAGGTTCTTTACAGTTTTTGACACACACACACACATACTGCTGGCACCTGAAGGAGTCATCAGGGTAAGTGGTCCCTTGGCAACACAAAGGTTATTTATGCATTGCACTCACACCATCACATAAAGCCAAACCTTATAGCCTGTATGTAACGTATACATTGATGCATTTAAACTCAGCTGTACAATCAAAGGACGATGTTCTTACACAGGCACAACTTTCCTGACCAGACTTGTGAACGCACACACACAAACATGCGTGCGCACGCACACACACACTCAGAAACGCGCAAGTCTCAAAATACAAAATCTTAATACAAACACTGCAAAGTCTGCGAGTAGTTAATCAAGTCCGTTCACACTGAGCTAAACCGAATGGCCGACCTTATCCCTTATCTCCACGGCCACACTGCATGTTGTTGTTTATGGATTACACGGCTCTTCCTCAGGATAGAATAATGTACGGAGGGAAATGAAGAATCCCAATCTGGCTTTTCCTCACAGAACACCCCACTCACGTCTCAGGGCTCCCAATACATTCAAACACAATGACAGCCGTTACCTTACTCTCCTTTACGACTCGTCGCCCAGGGTGAGATCACGAGAGACAGGGAGGGAAGGAGGGCGGATTGGGGGTGGATGGGGTGAGATGCAGTTGGTGTGTCCTACCTCCCCTTGACCTCTCTGGACAGCAGGGGTATGAGTCAGCTACAAATGTGTGTGTGTGGTTTTTGTGTATCTCTTTTGCTTAGAGAGAAACCCGCATCCAAGTCACTGCCCTTTCCCCTCTACTATGACACTTTCAGCGAACACGCACACTCACGCTCTGAACAGTTGGGATGGCTTTTCCCACTAAATGGGCTTCTTAACTGTTTGGCTTTCTCCCAGTTGCAGCCATTTTGACGTTACATCTCGACTGTGTTTCCAGAGGGCCCTGTGCCATCACACTGTTGTCTGTGCGAGCACACTCCTTTGTAATCTGAACGTTTTACGACTAATTGTGATTTCTAAATGAACCGACTCCTAGGAACGTCCACCATGTTGTTTTCACTGGAGCTGGGTGCTGGGTCTTACGCCCAATTGGGCTCGGGTGCTTGTGCCAGATTATTGAAACCCCGGTCCGTGTCACGGTTAACCAAAGATTGCCAGGCTGACGCGTAGGGTTGCGTGGCAGGCAGTTGCTCTTCCTGCCACGATGTCCTGCTAACCGAAGTCACACCTCTCAGGATCCCGGTAAGATCCTCAGGATCTTAAGATACACGTCCTCCAGCCGAACTGTGCCTTTACGCACCCAGAAAGGGTTCTGGCTTAACAGCCCGTCCACCTCCCCTGCACCCAGACGAACAACTGTGGTGGTGAGTGAGCACGGCCACACACGTAAAACACAGACATGAATGTATACGGGACGTCCTCATTGTCCAGCACCACAAAGGACAGTGCCTGAACACTGTCGAGGACCTATAGTACCGGCCTGTGTTTCTAAAAGCTTGCAGACTCCTGATAATGCTGAAGACTGGATGCTGGCTGCCATGGCAACCATAGGATGTGGAAGCCTGGGCTATTTATGGAATTCTATACAACCATAGTATGCTGAGTTTAGGGTGGTTTAATGGTATTCAGGAACATCTCTTTGTCTGTTCAGTTTCTCTCCAGTCCCACACTGTCAAGGTATAAAATAATGAATCTGATGTAAATTGCATTAAGTGGAATGTATTGCAGTAAAATATAATACAGTGATTCAGTACAAAACAATAATACAATGATTAAGAAATAAGCGTTTTAGTTAAAGCAGCAGAAAACAAATAATTTACTTTTATGTCTGTTTTAGATTATGACAATGGTGTTGATGTAAAAGCAGAGGTTGTTTGCAAACTGGGGGAGGGAAACTGGTCTCTGGATAGCTAACTAGTTATTTCTTTGGTCTCCAGTGAGTTGGGTTTATCTGTTTTTATCACCTCACTTGTGAAATAATCTTCAGGATATTTTAGGTGGACTTAGTTCATCAATGGTATTTTAGACAGCAGTGGGAAGAACTTTTTTTAATGGTTTTGTTCATGATTGTATTTTGCTTTTACTTTTACATTTACTTCATGTACTTTATACATTTGTACATTGTCTATCTCTGTTTACATTTATTGAATAGTGTGTTTGTATTTGTTATATTTTTTCATGGTCTCAGCGTTACTTTACAAATATAGGTTAAATAAATAAAACACAATAAATTACAGTGTATATTCTTACGTAACATTAAACACACACACACACTTCCTCTGTCTGAGGGTAGGTGAGCGATCACTGCAGTGGGCTCCCAACTGAGATAGCTGCAGTTAGCTGGTCCCCTGTGTCTTCGCTTGTCCGTTTAACACACTACTAAAGATCAGCTCTGTCTTTCTGTCAGCTCTCCTCTCTCTCTCCTCAGCTCCTCTGTTCAGACGGCAGCACCTACCCGTGTTAGTACTCCTCCTCTCCGACTCCCTGTTATTAGAATTATTGTCTGTGTTCAGTTCATTTGTTTTTCAGAGTTCATTAGTTCAGTTTCCTCCTAATTATTGAATACAGCCTGTGTGTGTGTGGGTCTCAGTAAATGACTGGTTCAGATTGTGTTCCACTTTCTAGGACAAGACTGCCAGTATATAAACAGAGAGAGGTGAATGTGATGTTAATACATTAAAAAGTTTTATTTATGGAGGCTTACCATGAGGCAAAACATATGCTACTATTCCCTCAAATTGAGTTTAGAATTGGTGCACAAAATGATTAAACTGATTGACAGACAGAATTTTGTCAGAGCACAAACTTTCCACATTCTTTTTCCACAGTCAATTGAAATGCAAAGTAAATCCTTATATACCCCCACCCCACACACACTTTCTCTGTAAACAGAACAATGCATGTTGTTTCTGGCTTCCGATAGCTTCATACGTTCATTGTGAATTTAAGCTGTTTGTACTGACTTGAGGGACGTTATAAAAGACAAACTAGTCAGCAGTCGGATCATCCCTAACCTACGACTGTAGCAAAACCAATGACTTCAAATGCAAGTGCTCGTTAAAATACTAATTGTTCTCCGCAAGCCAATTGGTTTCTGGGAGTAGTGTTAGCATGTGTTTGTCTGCAACCTATGAGAGAGCCGCAAGGAAGAGATCTGCAAGTAATAAATCTACACTCATCTTCACAAAGAAATACTGTCCTCTCTATTCTATATCTCAATCTTTTTATTTTTCTCTCTCCCTCAGGAAAGAGACCATGGTTTGGAGTTTGAGCACCACCAACTGACCAACTCTGGTAAGGCGGAACAGCTGGTGTTGTGAATCAGGCCGCTGTGGTACAGAGACCGGCTACTTCCCAACATCAGGGTCTCTCCTTGACCTCTCATCTCCTAGTCCTTAACCCTGACATCTAACCTCCGGAGCAAATTCAGTTGTCATCCCTGACCCCCGCAGGAAACCACCTACTTCCCGCTAAAAAGGCCTTTCCTATCCCTGACCTCTGAGTTTGCAATGTATGCAAGGGTTATATGTAATAAAATTTATTGAATTCTGTGAAACTGTTAGCCCATTTTTATTTAATTGTGGTATAAATTGACTGTCACGGATAATCGCTATGCATTAAATGTAAGCCTAACAGTCCAATGCTGTGTCTCTGTCTTTATACCCATTTTATAAACGTGAGATGTTAATAGTTTAAGTTCGATGCTTTAACATGCACTCCTGGACAGAATGTTTATAACAACATTATCAAAAAAAAAACAGTTGTATCCAAATAACAACGTAATCTTTTGTCAATCGGCACAATAATGGAACATCAACAAATCTGACTATGAAAAATGCGCTGTTAGGCCTACAAAACACGCAAAAAGCACAGAATATACGGCTTTGCTTGTGGCAGCTAGGCAAGCGTCTCGCTTTCTCTGAAAAAGCTACTCTTTAAATTAGAAATGGGTTTGCGCATGCCCAGCGAACAACCATCAAGCTGCTCTGGAACAGGTGCATTTTAAACGACAAAAGAGGCAGGGTGAGGTGTAGCCATTTAAAATGGACTATAAACAACATGTATGTTTTTTTCTCCATTGTTAGCCTACGTTTAGCACCTCAATTTACCAAATTCAAATGACCAGTTGATTAATTACAGTAAGCAAAGGGAAAGTAAACAGTGCACATATAGCTGTGAATTACAAACATGCTCCCATCGACGGGGAGAGTTAAATTAAACCGAAACGTGCTGAAAATCGAAGGCAGGAATGTGCCTAGAAGGAGGCGGTCTTTTCATTTGTTGCAAAAGGCTAATGACAAGACAAACGATGACCCTAACACCATATTAAATGCTCTGGATTGCACTTTAAAAAACAGTGAAGAGACAATAAATTATGATTCTGTTTTGAGTGACATTAAATCATCCGTTTTAAAGTCAGAACATAATGTTGTCCACTTGGAGAAAGAAAACGGACACCTTGATAGCCAGATTGCTGTTGTGGAAAAAACAGTTTCTGTTGCTGCAGACAGTGACGAACAGACTTCAGCTCCGTTGAGCGAATGTGAAGGTATGGCCCTATCAAAAAGAAAGTGTTTTAATTGTAAGGGGGAACTAAGTGCTGGGAACAACTTTGAGGTGAAATTAGAGGGGCCGTACACCAGAAGTAAATATGTCCATGCTAAAGTCGAAGGACCTCTCACAAGAAGTAAATCTGCAACTAGGCCAAATAGGTTGTCGGCAAGGCACAAAGCATTATGTTGCAGGCTTCAGTTAACTCTGTGTTGTTGTAGTGAAGTCTCCAACAACAAACGAACAGAAAACAACCTTAAACAGGTCCCCTCCATGGGTGTGACCTCTAGGCACGTTTCTTGCTACATAAAGAGCGGCTTATCTATGAACGATGATTGCAGACAGATCGTTGCATGTGCGGCATTTAAAAATCGCGATTTTGCGGCCAGTAAACAGACAGCTGTGGGGGCAATGAAGATCGGTAGGGAGTCGGTGCAGAGAATAACGCGATCAACGGAGAGCAGTAAGAAAAGATATTGTTCAAACCAAGGAGTAGACGATTTGCATCAAGCAAGGACAGGAAAAACATGCACGCTTTCGGCAAATAAACGTGTCAGTGGTACTTTGAAACCGCTTAAAGGGCGAGGGAGGAAAGGAAAGTTAAAAGTTGAGAAAGTTGAAGCTACTGGGTCAGTCAAAAGTGCAGGCAGAGAACCAAGATCTATCAACGCCGGGCAAGATGCTGGCCAGGACGTAAAAGGGATATTCTCGCTACCTAATGGGATTTCAAGTAAGATGCATTTATTACCATTACACCTTGCAGAATAGAACACTGTTTTGATAATGTTGTACATTGATTTTAACTTTCCTAACTTGTTCTAGCATTTAGCTAGCTAACATGTTATGAACGTGGCATTGAATTCATAGTGTTAAAGTGGTAGGAAGCTTAGTTAAGTGGCCGTTGATGGCTTAGGTTTCTTAAAATTGATGCATTACTCTGTACAGAAGGTATTGCTTGCTATTCATGTCTTTCACGCGCCATGCATGGCTAACTGACAAGTTGGCTAACGCAAAGCTAGCTAGCAAGCAAATTGCATACATTCGTTTTTCATAGTAAAATGTCCCTTGAAATATACCCAATGCGTTAAAAGGTATGTATATAAAAGTTACAATTACAAGTTACAATAACGCCTAGGACAGTAGTAGTAGCGTTTTGATGACCAATGAATTGCCTTCAAAATGTAATTTCGTAAAAGGCATTGTTAGTTTAATAGTACTGTAGTTGTATTTTTTATGTGTTGATGTGATGCCAAGTGATTAGATTAGAGAGTAGGATGAGTTGAAGTTCATATTAGACAAGATACACAGCTTATACAGCTGGCATCTCAATAGTGGAAATCTTATTTTATTCCTCTATTTGCCACCTTATTCTTTCTGTATTAATCCTGGTAGGCGTCTACCGTATTATGGTCTATTCTAAGAGTTCTTATGAGGTTAATTAAGTAGCCTAGGAAGTAATGACCAGTATACTATTTAGAAGACCCCCCCTATATTTAACCACCTTGAAAAATTGTGACTGACTGTTCATCTCCGCCACCAGATATTTATAGGAGTCCAATTGTTACACGCAGTCACACCAAACCACCTGGCGCAAAGCAGTCATTTGGGAGAGTGGTCAAAGCTTCCTGCTGCTCTCTGTGTGGTGACGTTAAATACTTGCCCTCTAAGCAAAGGAAACTTGCTGCGGCTGAGCCAGTGGGCATGTCAGGCAAAAGCAGAGGGGGTGCCATCGCCAGAGTAGCCGGGTCGGAGAAACCTAAGGTCAGGGTTGCTTCCAGGAAGACCAACACCTCAATGGTTAAGGCCCCCAAGAAGTTGGTGATCTGGATAGGGAGGTACCCCAAGGTCAAGCTCTGCGACATAACCCAAGTATTTGACGTCTTGGTTGGGGACTTTTCCTGCCAGCTGCCAGCCAAGCTTCTGACAAACAAAGTGGGGCGTTGTTTCAAACGGGACTATCAGAGAAGCATTACTCTTTTAGGGCCTAGTTGCAGTGGAGGGGGCCATGGAAGTGAGATGGTCAAAAAGCCCCCTGTTAGGAAAACATCCCATCACTCCTCTGAGTGTGGGTGGAGTTTTGGTCAGCTTCAGAACCTGAGCAATGAACCGTGCACGTGCACAGGGGAGCATGGATTTGCTGAGGTCTCAACCAATCATTCTGCTTCTCTTGTTGCCTCAGAGTGCTGGACCTCCAAAGCCTTCAACAATAGTTTTGCTTCTCTCTCACTAGGTAAGCAGCAGGTGAACAGGGGGGTGAACGAGGCTGAAACGCGTGACAGCGACTCACTGGAAGGCACGGGATCACAATGTGATGTCGTAGAGGCAGAAAGGATTGCGGATGTAACGGGAAAGCCGGTTGCTAAGAGGATGAGATTAGTCGTCAAAGGAGATGTGACAGAACAAAAACAATCAAATAGTAACAAACCGGTGCTGCATTCTGGGTTTGCAACATCAACCCTGCGAGCCAGCAGGGAGGGTTCTGAGCTCCCACGTGATGTAAATCTCATCCATACCAAGGCTGTTGATGCTCTTGTGAGATCACATATCTCAGGGGTACAAGATGGCAGCTTGAGGCCAGCGGCTGGCGTGAGTAACGGATCACTGGAGTCCCCTGTGGTGGAGACGCTGTCCGCGTGGCCTGAGAATGGGATGGACGAGGACCCAAGCCTGGACTCCTGTCGTAGGGTGGTTCCCTACACGAAGAGGCCACCACTATCCTGCGCTCGCACCTACCTCGCCTGGCCGTTCCCCAAACCCGACTCGACACTTTTGCCCCTCGCTACGTCACCGGTCCGCAACGCCAACGGAACCCTGACACCCTCAGTAGAATCTGGGCATTCGGCTGGGTGCGGTGGTTCTGGAGCCCTGGCGGACGGGGATGGGTCGTCGTTTGTGGGCCCCGAAAAAGCCGGAGTTCTCTCATCTTGCAGTACTCTCGCTGGATTCGCCGCGCAGATGAGCCCTCAGGTTCTGGCTCATAGGGGGACGGGGGCAGCTGGAGAAGAGGGAAATGGAGACACAAAGTCGGGGGAAGAGAAAGATATCAGTAATGGCAATGCAACAGAAGAGGAGCGTCTCAGTGGCAACAACGCTTCCCTTTCTCCTGCACCCAAAATGTCCATCCCCGCCCCTCCTGAAGGCCAGACCAATACTGACGTAGGTTTGGTTTCCTCCCGTTTTTTTCAAGGTGAAGAAACAAGCCTTTCTCCTTCCATCTCCACTTTCTCTTCACCCAAAGATGGTTGTGATGCCACCCGGTCCTCCATTGTGTCACCTGCCTCCACCCCCTCGCCTATAGCTTTGAATTGTGACACAGCCAACCCCTGCCCTCCTCACCTCTTATCTACAGCCCAAAACAAGCCACGTACCCCTACAAGGAAAGACACAAGTGAGGCAGAGGCTGTGTTTGATCAAACGTTAGGCTGTGAGGCCGACGCCACCTCCATTCACTCTGCAGAGACGACCCTCCCCCTACACGGCTTGTCAGGTCATTCAGCTGAATCTTCTGTTCTCTCATCCAGCTCCTCTTTTCTTCTGCCCCGAGAAGAGAGTGAGAGACACGAAGTGCGTCGAGAAGAGGGGGATGATCAGCACGCAGAGACTGCTCAGAGTATAGATGAGAGCGAGGGTGAACCGAAGGGTTTACCAGACGCTCTGTCATCTAGCCCTGAGAACCAAGAGCTGTGGCATCCAGAAAAGAGCCGAAGGAGTAGATCGCCACTCACCAGGTCTCGAGAAAGGGAGGCTGCAGCAGCGATCGCTACCTTCGCCCCTGAAATCCTCAGAGGTCTAACTCCAAGGGTGTCCTTAACACGCCTTTGGCTGCAGTCACCGAGGCACTCTGAAGACGACGACACCAGAAGTAGAAAAGAGAACGGGGAAATTCAGAACACACCTCAAGCCCAGGCCTCTACCGCGGATGAGGACGATGATGACGGTATGTGTAATGAAGAAGGGCAGCCACAGTCTTCTGAAGAGAAGAATCAGGAGTCAGTTGTTAAAACCCGGAGTAAGTTGTTCTGCCATCAGATTAAGGCAACCTGTTG
Source organism: Novumbra hubbsi (assembly GCA_016801125.1). Lineage (NCBI taxonomy): Eukaryota > Metazoa > Chordata > Actinopteri > Esociformes > Umbridae > Novumbra > Novumbra hubbsi. Next base: position 12,885 of record JACXGK010000912.1, read on the forward strand.
TACTAAGGTCAAATCTGAGAACCAGGAAGCTGGCAGTGTTTCCTTGACCAGGTCACCCGGTCAACACCAGGAAGTGGAGGTCGGCGCAGGGTCAAAGGTCAAGACCACTAGAGACCCCAAACCAGACCTCTTGGATGAGTTCACTGCCTACGAGCAGGACATCCTGGTTGTGGATGTTCTCCCGGATGACCCAGAGCTATTTGGCTGCATGCAGCAGGACCGTGTTCAGGGGCTGGCTTGGACCGGGCGAGGGAGGGCCCCTGGAGCCAGGACCACCATCAAGGCAGAGGGGGACAGCAGTGGCGGCGCACTGCCAAGGGCCTCCGCTAAAAGGTATGAGGGGTTTTAGGTGTGAACTTGGGTACCAAGATTGTAAGTAGTGCTGGCGGTGGTCACGAGGGGGTTACTCCCCCCTATGATGATTACGATGATCATAACGTTATTACGACTATTTCAGAGTTTTTATAGAAATGGTAAACATGTCATTTTACTTCGGCTGACTGTGTTATATGAATATCAGCTAGCGGTGTCAGTTGTCTTCCTACCAGGGCTTGCCTTAAATACCGCCAAATCAGATGCCTCGAGTACTGCAGGCACGTTTTGTGTGTACATTAGCCACCTTCTACTGCTAATCGCTTCACGTTGTGGTGCCGCGATAATAGAATGTGCTCTCAGCTAACTGGCATATGGCCTCCTGAAATTAGTAGTACTGCTCTATGATAAGGCACAAACGTTGCCAAAAAAGGGACAGAAATACTTCGCTTGACCAGGCTCCGCAGGCCTCCGCAATGCTCAGTCAAAGCCATTTAACAGTCAGTCACGTAGCATATTCAAGTCGTTTTTTGGTTGTCTACCACAATAGTGAATCGTGTTTTCTTTAACACACATACTGAAACTTTATTATTTACTAATGCAGAAATAGTGATTTGTTAGAATAAAAAAATACACTGCATTTTGATCACGTCTGTTGATTCAACAATTAGATGAGTTCCTACAATTAGTTGAAATATATATATATTATATTATATATTATATACATCTCTTAGCTCTAATTGGAAGTCAGTTTTAATAGTCAGGACTTCCAGGTGATCGTGCTCTCTGTGTTTTGTCTCCTAGTTCTACTGGTTTTACCACATGTACAGAGAGGCTTGCTGGTTCTAAGACCGACCAGAGAACAATCATCCACTTTAAAGGTATGTTCTTCCGAAAGGTTAGGCTATGTATCGATAGAAATACATTCCACAATGCATAATTGCAATACAAATGTCTTGCACTCCTACGTCTGATTGACTGGCAAGCGATCCAGAGAGCAGAGCAGGGCGGGGCCAACTTGTCCCAGAGGTGCAAGAACACCTCATTGTTTTTATTTGTTTCCTTTACTCTTGGATGGATACCTTAAGCCCCGGTGAGTGCAGTTAGCAAACCGGTAGAACCAAGAACCGGAAGTGGTTTTATCCCTCTGGGACCAGGCTGCCCTGTTGCTGAATTGGACCACAAGTGTCGGTTAAAAGTTTCCCTGGGATAATGTAGTGAACCTGTTTGTGTTGTTGTGTTTAGGGGAGCAAAGCCCAGGGCGATCTGTAGCCACGTCCAGTCCCTGTCCTGGCACGTCCAGTCCCTGTCCTGGCACATCCTGTCCTGGCACATCCAGTCCCTGTCCTGGCACATCCAGGACCTGTCCTGCCACGTCCAGGACCAGTCCTGCCACGTCCAAGACCAGTCCTGCCACGTCCAGGACCAGTCCTGCCACGTCCAGGACCAGTCCTGCCACGTCCATGCCCTGTCCTGCCACGTCCAGGACCAGTCCTGCCACGTCCAGTCCCTGTCCTGCCATAGTCCCCAGCAGCAGCTGGCCACCTGCTCATCATGCACTCTGTCTGGTCCAGGTCAGACGCACACAATTTTGGTCCATTACATTTCCGGTCACGCGTGTAGTCATGCGTTTTCAGGGCTAAGATGTTGACTTGGCTGTGTTGTCTCTGAACAGCGCGGTACTGACTTGAACAACAACGGCTATAGCCCTGGGAAGCCAGATGTCTCAGAGAGGTACCAGACTCTCTTATTTTAATGCTCGCCTTGACCGTCTGTTAAATTGTCCTATTGATGTCCCTAGTATGTGATGGTGGTGATGATGATCGGGTGTTTGTTACAGAGCTCTGGCCATCCAGCCTGGGCGCTCATTTAAAAGCTCACTGCCGGTCATGATGACCGGAAACTCCTGGTGCAGCGGTAGGGAGCACGCACACACACACACACACACACACACACACGCTGAGCCTTACTACGTTATCGTTTTAAATGAAGAGTTATTACGGATGGTTGGAGAAGGGAAATTCTGTCTTGTGCTCCTCAGGACGTAAAGCCCCGGCCACCGCAACAGAAACAGGCCCTCAAAGACACATTGTAGGTATCCCATAATGCACTGCGGCTATCTTTAAGTGACCAAAAAAACAAGCAAGGGTGTGGTTATGATTTAATTGAGGAAAACGGAATGTAATGAAAGGTAACAACAGTTTACCAGTTAAAAGAAAACAAGAAAATGACTTAAAGTAAGCAATAATACATAGAATAAGTAATGTTAATAACAACAATTCAATTATATTATTTAAGTAGATTCAGCAACAATAAGTATATAATGAATACAGCTAATATAAAACAAATACCTATTCATGGATTACCCCTCAGTCACTTGGTTGGGTAGTTTCCATGGGCCATTAACATACTATAGGTCAGGGGGATTAAAATCTGACCCTACAAGGTATGGAACCTGCTGGTTTCCCCTACCTAACCCTACCTCGTCCATTATTGCACCCACCTATTGAACAAGGTCTAAACCTTTCCTAGTTTAGAGGGTTGTAGTGAATAAATGAAGTGGATCTGTCTTTGAGGTCCACATTTGAAAACCACTGTGTTAGATGCTGCTAATGGCTTTACAAGGGGCTAGTTATTGTTTATTCTTAATGACATTATGGGATTGGAAATTATCACCAAATTGAGTAGCTGAATATGTAGTAGAAAACCACATTGACATATGTTAAAATACATCCGATGATATGATGTCAGTGTTATTATTAGCCAGCAGTCAGTCAGAAATAGCAGTCTAAATCAGAGATGGATCGTGGCACTTTGCACTAAACCTCCATCAGCTTCCTTTGGGGATGCATCGAGTAGAACGGTCAGTTGGACGGCAGTCCTGAAGAAAAACTTATTGTGACATAACCTGCAATACAATACACTACAGACATCTATATAACTTACAAATATCTCTACATTTCTAATACAACACAGTTCTAATATTAGAAAAATATTATACTATTCTATACAACAACAGCGGTTGTTAATGGTGCCTAGTTACAGCGCTTAGCCTATTACAATACAGCACATTCCCTGAGAGTACCTTGTGGTTACCAATGCAATTAGAGCAGTAAAAACTGATGTCATAACCATTTTATGCTGTCTCATATACCACGGCTGTCAGCCAATCAGCATTCAGGTTTATAATTGTATTCGTACATTTGCGAAGAGTCTGAATTCCCTCTTTCCTTTCTCCTCTTAGTATTGCAAGTACTATTTCAGCTTGTCGGGATGTTTTCATAAGAACTGTTGGTTCCTCCACGTGCCCAAGAAAGGAGATGAGAAGGTAGGCTTCTGGGTTTCTGATGCTCAGCATTTGCAATACATTGTTGCTGGAACGCTTTTTACTGGGGTCGATAAATATTCGCTGCTGTGATCATGTTCATCAGCTTAACCAGTTGTGGTTGTTCCGATTGGTGTCATTGTTTGGGCCGAATCCTGATAGAGCAGCATTTGTTTATGACACCATTTACGACGAGAAACAAAAGCTTGTCAGTTCAGCAGATCGAAAGTTATATACAGTGACAAATGTGCATGACCGAACTTAGCTGGCCAGTGAATCCCTGTGAAGTCTAAATGACCGTAATGGATCAGCGTTACATGGTAATGTAACCACTAGGCTAACAATTACATGCCTTTGGATGTTTGCAAACTTTTTTCCCCCCTCTGTGTCAATAAAGTTGTAGATCTTAAACGCTTGGGATTAAGCTAGAATTCTTCGTTTTATGTCCCGGCCCTAAGCAGGCGATTCTTTTCGTTTGGGACGTGCCTGTTGAACCTTTGTTTCTATGGAATGATTGGGGAGTCTGCTGTTGCCATCGTCATCGTTTAATTTCCCCCCAGTTCTGTGTGGACGCGGTGTTGCGGCTGGCCTGGTCTTCCAACCCGGTCTGTCTTCTGAGGGCCGGTAAGTGCCAGTCCCTCTGTGTGACCTGGAGACGATGTGTTGATGGTTCGTTTCACGGTTATGAACCGTGGTGATGGTTTCCACCTCAGCCCAACTTCGCTCATGGACTTTTTTTTTTTCTTCTCTGTTGAAAACACTTTCTGATCTCGTTCTCACTGGGTTTTATTTTCTTACCCTCCAAACCACTTTGCTTTCTTCCCCGTCTGCTAATCTCTCCTTCCATCCACCTATATCCTCCATCTCTCCTGCCAGTGTCCGTGTTTATGTCATACTACCAGTCCAGTCCTCCTGGTGTCTACTACAACCCCATGCTCCTGACTTCTCTCCTGACTGCTCTGCTAAAAGCCGGATTCTTGTCTGACATCATCAATGTGCTTCACGTCAGCACCGCCCACAACTTGCTGGTACCAATACACACACACACAATGAAAATGCTTCAATATGTTGCCATGTCATTCTGTCAGCAAACTGAACATGTTACGGTCTCCCTCCCCATGTAGCCCAGTTCAGAGCTGCTGCTGGCACTGTATGACTACGTGAGAGAGAATCACCTGTCAGTCTTACCTGAACTCATTCAACTCACCTCACAGGTAGAGTGTGCGGGTGTAGTGTGAAGCTGACTATTACGTGTAGAACCATTTGTAGCTCACATGTGAGCTTGTAATGTCAGGGCTGCGGACAGGCTGTACTGTTCGATGCCGTGGATAACCGTGTCGGCTGATTGGCTGTACTGTTCGATGCCGTGGATAACCGTGTCGGCTGATTGGCCGAAGGCGCACTGTGCTCTTATATGGCAGATGGTTGACGTGGGTTTTCGTGTTGAGTCAGTGTGTCTTGCGCATGTTCCTACAGTCACCCCAAACACACCCAAGCAAGTACGCTGGCCACTCCACAACCAATCATGGCAACCTCAGGTGAGTTTGTGTTAATGGTGCACACACCTTGGCTGGCAGACGAGACGTGCAGGGGCTGTCCCGATGGACTGGCTGAACTACCCTGGCAGGGTTTATTGGTGTCTGTAGAAGGGCTGTTGGTAGGGGATTTAGCCTGAGCTTGGGTCAGTGTGTGGCCCCGTCTTGTGAACATGTGCTGTTCGGCGCTGTCTCTTAAAAGGCACACGACAACAACAGTCAAATTGATTGAACACAGGTTAAAAGCTCAATGACTAAAATGTGTTCCTCACTCCAGATCAATGGTCCCTCCTGAAGCCCAGAGTCTGATCCGCGCTGCCATGGATGTGGAGGTAAGATGTCGTCTTTTTGCCTTTCTCAGTTTCTCCTTTTTCCCTCTGCCTTCCCTCGTCTTCACGCCTCTGCCCCCCCCCCCAGGTTTGTACCCAGCATGAGGACTGGGAAAGGCTGGGCGTGCTATTCCGCTCTGTCTGCCGGTTCCACAGAGGTCCTGCCGAGTTGCATCACTTCAGCGGCCAGGTTGCCATAGCGCTGCTCACAGAGACCCGGGACAAGCTGGCCTTGCCCTTCGCCTCCTTCTCTGAGACGGGTAAGACGGCCGACCGAGGGACATGTGAGCAGAGGTCATGTGTGGGCGCAGGAACACAGGTTGGTTTGAATTCCTTGCGCTGTTCCAGTGTGCCAGGAGACTGAGGACGGGAAGGATGGTCTGATGAGGAGTTTCCTGGGGAGAATTGGAGTCTCTCTGATGTTCAGGTACCACAAGACACAGCAATGGACCAAGGTAACGGTGACGCGCTCTGTTTGCCTTCCACTGTCGGGTCAAAGCCTGGTGCTGAGGATGTGCCATATATGCAATATTGGTGTGTGTGTGAATGCGTGGTTGGATAATAATGGAATGGCAAATCTAACGGGATCCTGACTTGTCTGCTTCTGTAAAACTCCTCTGTCCGACTGTGTGTGCTTGTGCTTGTGCACAGGGTCGAAGGCTGGTGGAGGTGTTGTCCAGGTTACAGGTGAACTACTCCACCCTTAAGGGACTGTTTGGTAATGAGGACGGAGCATCTCGCTGTTGCCTGGTCACCATAGCAACAGATCTGTTCCTCAGGAGCGACAGTGTGGAGGGGGCGCTCAACACGCTTAGAGGTAATGAAGGACCTGTCCGTCCTCCACACACTCAGTGGTAGACATTACACACACACACACACACACACACACAGAGGGTGCCAAGTTTCAAGCTCCTTCTGCAGATAACAAGTGGTTCCTGAGTTCGTGTATGTGGCCGTGTTCGAGGGAGGACAAGACTGACCGAAGGAACGTTCTGGTTCGACTGGCTGAGAAGACATCCCACAGAGACACCCTTGAGGTCCTTGCTAACCTTCCTGGGCTCAAGGAACCAGCGGGTACTCACACACACACACACACGTCTCACCAACATACCATGTCCAAGATATGCAGCAGCGAGTCACGTGTTTATTCCCTCCGTACCCGTTTGCGTTGGACCCCTCTAACCAGCGCCAGCAGACGTCTCAGTCCACGAGAATCTGTTCAACGCTCACCTGAGGTCCTGTGTGGACCGGCAGTCTGTGACTGTGGCCGCAGACACGCTGGACTTCATGTTGGCTACGGGCGTCGCTGTCCAGCTCCCTCTGCTACGCGTCCTGATGCACAAACTGGGCAAGCAGAACATCTGGCTGCGGGCGAGAGCCCTCTTCAAACGTCAGTGCGCCACTCTAAGACACCACGCCGTTGTTGTGCCACGCCAGCAAGCGTTGTGGTTAATGAGGTGGTGTGTGTGGTGTGTGTGGTGTGTGTGGTGTGTGTGTGTTTCAGAGGCCCTGTCTATGGGCTACTACCCTGATGTGAAGGCTTTGCCGGGGTCCCTGGCCCTAATCGTGCCCTGTTCTCTGGGGGTGATGGAGATGGCTCTGGCCTTTGAGATGGCCATCATTCTCAATGCTGCCACCGTCCTCAACACTGCAGACACACCGCAGCCCATCACCGTCACGCTCAAAAGGTGTGTGTGTGTGTGTGCGCAACTGTTGGACCAGAGACTGAAAAGGGATGTCCGAGACTGGCCGTATAATGCTGACCAGTGCGTATCTGTTCCCCCTCTCCACACCAACAGGGCAGGAGAGGATGAGAGCGAGTACTTGGCAGCCGGAAGTTGCCTCCTCTCCGCTGCGATCGTCCCCAACCCCAAGCTGAACATCCGCTACACGGCGGTCAGCTCCTGCCAGGACCAGTTGTTTGTTATGGACGGTCAGGCTGCATGTCGCTGGCTCCGGCACAACCACACCTGGGCTAATGATGCCTGGACCGCGGTCCACCCACGCTCCCAGCCGGGGGAGACCAACCAGTGTTTCCTCTAATCTCCTCTGGGAATACCAGAAGAAAACCTTTGTGTGTGTGTTTGTTTTTCCAAGTCGTAGATTGGATCTAATTTGATTTTACTTCTTGATTTCAGTGTTCTCTAATTTTAGCTTGATTGTGCTTTTTGTTTCACCATTTTTGGCACTTAAATTTTTCTCTGAATTTAGCTTTGTCTGTTTTGTAATGAAGAAACGGTATCATATTAATGTGAAGAATCAGTTTTAGTGTGTTATTTTGTTTCTCTTTACAAAAGTAAACAAATACAATTTAAGACTGACTTGTTTTTGCTGATTTCTTTTATTAATGACTTTTGTGTTCTAGTGTGACTTTTTCCAGTATGGGCAAAGAGCTAAGGTTCCGTTTTGTGGGTTCAACCACTGAGTATTAAAACTGTATTTGCTTTTTGTACCGCAAGTTGCTAGCGCATCAACGAACTAAACCTTTTTATGAGGTTTTACGTATTACATAGTACATATGCTAGTACTGCCTGATTTCCACTAGGGGGAGGAATAAACATTACTGTGGTGATTTTAATTGATTTGAGTTGTCCTTGATTGTACTTCCTCTTGTTGAAATGTATTTCAAACTTAGCTTTCTACCGGGTAGAAGCATTTATAACTAGAATTTCACAAATTAAATCAGAATTCAAGAGCTACTCTTCAGAATTGAACCCAACTACGACACTAAGTCATGGAAATAGGTTAAGAAACGTTAACACAGAAGTCAGTGTTAGTCAGCTGAGAATGGCACATACAAATGAACGATTGTCTGGCCTCTTAAAAGCTCTATCCGCACCAGATCTTCTGGGGTGCTCTTATTCACTCCGCTCATATCCCTACATCTTCAAATCCGGTTTTCGTCAGTGTCGATGCGATTTTATTCAACTGCATATTTGTGATTATGTCCTGATGTTTTACATTTTTTAAATTAAAACATGATTCTTAATTGTACCCGCTAAATTGACAGGGAAAACGGTAGTTTCAAACAAAATCAGGGAGTACGGGTTACCTGCCTTTCCTAAGGTCCAGATCCTACATCGGGAATTCTGTTTGGCAGCCTCTGAGATTTCGGTCAGATATTGTTACCACTAGGAAACGTGCCAGCACCGATATCCATGTCCACCAGACCCCTCTCTTCGAGCTCGTTTTAAAATAAAAACACAAACTTTCAATTTAACGTTATTAAACGTGTTAAATTATGGTAACATTTCTTTTAAAAAGTATTTGACATACAACCAAATTAAATTAATTAACCCTACAACTTCATAGACACAAGCTTGATATAATAATTTTGTGCCTAAATCCAATGATTTGCACTAGGTCATTTCATAATTTCAAATCATCGAAGAGACACAACTATGTCTGTTCAAATACCAAAGATTTCACGTAAGGACTCCTTCTAAAGAATTATAATGATCTTTAATGGGTTCCAACAATCTCAAGATCATGCTATCTTTGTTTATTCAATTTTGTTTTACCTAGTTCACAAGCTAATCGTGGTGTATCTAGTAGTAGGCCTATCCTATTCAGTGTTATTGACTTTTACTGTTGGGAGTTATTTATGCTGGGCGTTTTTCCATGAGTAGAGCAGTGAATATGTACCTATAGTGCTCAGATTACTGAATTACCTAACACATAATATTTAACATAATGTATGACTTGGAATAGCCTACATAAAAGCGGCATATGCGGACTCGTGGATTGTTGATTTGATAAAGAGGGTTTTGTGCTATCTTTCGTTTACTAAGTCAACAAGATAACTAATGAAACCCAACATATCAGTGAAACAATTAAATTCTACATGTCTTTTGATGATCAAATGCATATATATATATATATACATACATACATACATATATATATACATGTAATATAATTGACCAATTTACTAGAATATAGACACGTGCTCTATGTCTATGCATATAATCCTTAAAACCGGCCCGTCAAGGCAAGAGACTCCAGTCCTTACCCCCGCACCTCCTTCCCAACTCCCCCGATCTCTTCCACTCCCCGCCCCTCTTTCCAACCAGAGCGGAAGTGTGTGTCCATTCCACCCAGTAGGATTAAAGCTGTCGGAGGATCAGTCAGCCACACGCTCCCATAAACTGGACGGGACAGCTAAGCGAGCTCGCACCGTGTGGTGTGTTTATTTTTTTAGCGCGTTTAGCAGAACATAGACTCTAAATACTGACACCGCGACGTAATCGTTATAGAACTGCCTTAGAGATCGTCGGAGTTCCTTCGTGCTCATGCAATTGGAGGCACCCGGAGGCTCGTGCTTATACCCCTCCGTGGTTGCAGAGAGGCGCGTGGAAAAGCTCCGTGTACCCCTGCGCGTGAAGAGAGAAAGAAAAGAAGGCGCATCTAAACATATCCTGCGCAAATGCATAAATGCTTGAAGCTGGTTCTGACTGTGGGACTGAGTCAAATGGGGGTTTAAAAAGGAGACGGTAGGGGTGATTTTGTCGCCAAACGAACCTTAAGTGCTGCTGTGAGATCGTGTTGCTATTGAGCCAATGCTTTAATGAATAATTTACTGTGTTGAGTGCTGCGAACACTAACCACCGTCTTCTAGAAGGTCCCGATGCCACTGAAGAGGGCCCCGATGGTGGACTAGAGACCCGACAACACTGGTCAGTCTCGGAACGAGAGATTTGGACATTTTTGGCAAATTCGTAGGGGGAGGAGAGGCGGAGTGATGGTGTGTTGGTGGGGGAGGAGAGAAGGAGCTTCGGGCACCTCACGGAGGATACTGTAGCCTACTGATTTCGTTTTCGGATTATTCTCTAAATGTCTAAATAACAAGAAACAAATAAAGCCCAAAAAACAAATACCAAAGAACGCTATATGGGAAAAGAGCATATGCGGTAGTAAAAAATTGCCATCCAAAGAAAAACAAATCGGTCTGTGTAAAGTTGACCATAATTTTTATGAGTAGCCTGGCAAGTTAATTTTAAAGCCTTATCCAAGCAAACTGATTGAATCATTGAGAACATAAATGAACATTTTGTTATTTAATTTTCTTAAAAGAGAATCATTTGATCACTCGAATCAGATGTTTTGAAGGGCGTTTCTCTCGGACGATATCTACGTATCTGGCGTCAGTTGGGGGATATATTTAAGAGAGAACGCCTACAGGACAATTATATGTGAATCATTTAAACCACAGACGTATCTACCTCAAAACAAACTCAGATAACGACAGGAGAAACAGACAAACGGTTCCCAAATGATTACCTCAGTCTTGGTAATACCTCTTGTGTTCCTGTGTAGCCTACTTTGAAACACCTCAGATGGCTTCGTTCTCAGACTCCGACCTGCAGACATGTCCTCTCTGCAAGGAGCTCTGCGGCTCCTCCTCTGCACCCATATCCTCGAACTCTTCAACCTCCTCGTCCTCCTCTCACTCCTCATCCTCCTCGTCCTCCTCCCGTCGCCTGCACGTCCTCCCGTGCCTGCATGCCTTCTGCAGGCAATGTCTAGAGGGCCAGCGCAGCCCGGGTGACCCCCTCAAACTCCGCTGCCCCACTTGCGACCAGAAGGTCTCCATCTCCGAGGCCGGGGTGGACTCCTTGCCTTCGTCCAACTTCCTCTTCAGCAACCTCCTGGATGTGGTGGTGAGCTCCGAGGAGCAGCTCCAGCTCGGCCAGAACAAGAATGGCCTCCACCTGGGGCTCGGCGGGGGCTCCATACCCAGGTTCCACCAATCCCACGTCGGGCTCCTCCGCCCGCATCGCTTGGAGGAGCCCCAGTGCAGCTCCTGCGACGAGGGGAACCTGGCCAGCTCCCACTGCCTGGACTGCCAGGAGTATCTGTGCGACAACTGCGTGCGCGCCCACCAGAGGGTCCGGCTGACCAAAGACCACTTCATCGAGAGGCTGGCGGAGAGTCTGCTCCAGCACGCCGTGGGCCGGGGCAAGGCCAGCCCCGTGGGGGGAGGCGTGGGGGTCTCCCTGACCCAGTCCTTCCACTCCAACTTCTCCCTGCTGCCTCTGTTCCAGGACCGGATGAGCTTCTGTCAGCACCATGACAACGAGGTAAGGGATTGCACCCCCCATGCCCGCACGTTGCCCTCACTGTGCTGCTGTACATTCAGTCCTGACGGCTGGTCTTCATGGGCCATCGATGTAGAGGTTTAGCGTGTGGTGTTGTTGCCGGGATATCATTATGTGTGTGACGTCCCGTCACATTGTGAGTGCTTGCGTGATATGTCCTACACTACGCGTACTACATATATATAGTGTGTGTGTGTGGGATATGCCACATTAGCACTCGGTGCACACAGACATATCCTGTGTTTCTAGCCCAGTGGTTTTGTCAGCTAGGTGAGTGATACCAGCCAGTGTCATCCATGCTCCCCGGTGCCACATGGTAATAGCGTTATGTGTGTTGTAAACACAGTCCTGTGCACGGAATGGCAGGGTCTACGTATTAAGCACGCACACACATCCTAATAGTATTACTGTAAGCGTGTAGCAACCGGGGCCTTACCAGGGGGCCATATGGACTGTAGTTCAAAGACGAGCTCAGTGGCTCTTCGTTACTTCCCTGGAGACTCCGGCATGAACACACGCGCACACACACATACACAGAGGTCTGGTTAATTTGTGCCACACCGACCAGAGAGCGAGGCCCCTCACTCCATCTCCACATGTTTCTCTGACTACCAAGCCCCTAGCTGAGGGAAGAGAGGGACACAAATAAAACAAGTATATGGACAAAGGAGCAAATGCCAACCTAGCGTTTTCACATGCAAATGGACCTTGGATTCTACAATTACCAAAAAATGATTTCGTTTTAAACTACTATTATGTATTCATTTTTATTATATATGTATTAATGGAACCGATTCACTATAGGTCTTACAAAATGGCTGCTGCTGAAAGGGACACACACACACACACACACACAAGTCAAATTGCCAGTAAAAAGCTCTGTTTTCCAGTAATGTCTTACTCACGGGGGTTGGGTCGGGGGTCGTCAGGTCAGTGTGTGCGTGTGCACAAGCATGTCTCTGCCTCTCCTTTTTATTACAGCTGATGGTTAGTTCTAGTGTTCATCTTCATCCTACCTAACCCCTAGACACATAGATATATACATACATAGAAATGTACATACATAGATGGATAATGTTAGGGGTTTGGTAGGATTAAGATGAACACTAGCTATATATGATAAATAAAAACTCACTTTATTGTACCAGTCAATAGTTTGCACACACTTGCCTATTTCAGCAAATCACTAACAATTACATATGTAACAAAATGGCAATAGGGGCTTTGGATCACCATCAACCACACTGACCAGATGGCCACACACACACACACACACACACACACACTGGGTGGGGGAAGCAGAGGTTGGGTTAGAGTGTTGGTTGGTATTTTGTGGGGGTGGTGGGCCTGTAAAACAAGGAATGCAGGTTGTTTGGAAACTAGAGTTGGGCTCAATTCAAAGATGTTAGGTTTGACTCCCATTCGTCTCATTAGTTGAATTCAATTCATAAAATATATAACTTTTTTCTGGTTGCAACGGTCTTAATCGTTTAACCTTTCTGCTTAGATAAGGCAATTACATTCTCCTGATAAACAAGGCCTACTTAAAGAATTGGGTTTTGTGTTTTTCAAGCCATGTTTAGTGCAGAGGTTTTGTACATGTCTACTGTTGAATATCCCATAAGCCTATTTATTCTTGGAGCTGTATGCCTTAGTGGCTTAAAATTACTGACCAATGATCATCTGATGAGCTTATAAAGTCAAATAAAAGAAAATAAATATATATATTTATTTGTATGAAACAGTAGTACTTACCCCCTTTTTCGAACACATTTAAAAAATTTCTGAATATACAGGTTGTGATTTCCTTTAATCTTAGACTTATTTCAGATTTCAACAGTATTTTGTGTATTTTTATATAACTGGATGATATGATGTTTTGTGTAGATGTACGAAGATTCTCGTGTGTGTATACATATACTTGTTTACACTACACTTTAATAAAATATAATTTTATGTAATTACATGTTATTGTTATATTTCAATTTGAATTGCAATTCTGTGTGCTTTTTACTACCTCAATTCAAATTCAAGAATTGGAGTAAGTCACACACACACGCGCACGCGCACACACACACGTAACAAACCTTGGAAGTCTTAGACTGAAGAGTGGGGGATGTTATGGGAGTGTCGGGAATGCTGTGTGTCCAGAATCCAGAATGAGACACGCACCGAAATGCTTGAGAGTAAAGCCATCTACTGCTCCTATAGGGTTTAAGCCATCTACCGCTCCTCTAGGGAGCAAAGCCACCCACCGCTCCTCTAGGGAGCAAAGCCACCCACCGCTCCTCTAGGGAGCAAAGCCACCCACCGCTCCTCTAGGGAGCAAAGCCACCTAATACTTATTAGATGAAACACTTTTTTAATGTTTCATTTGCCTCTTGGAGGGCAAGGAGCCATTGATGACCTTGTGGTGTGTTAAAGAGGTAAATACTTCATATAAATATTTGGTTGACATGTCATGAGCATGGGCCTAACTTTACCTTTGAGAAATCTAATTCAGTGTAGGATGTCATGCTTTTCATAATTAGTAAATATCAATTGATAGGGTTATATCAGAGAATACCTTTCTGAAGAACTTGACATCTGTCTGACGGATGGCAGGTAACTAAACTAATATATTGATGTAGTTAATTCCCTGAAAGTTAGCTTGGTAACTAGCCACATCGACATGATCCATCCTGATCAGCTAGCTACCAATTGTAGCCATTTTGACATGGTGGTTTCATCAATCAACATAGGCATCCTCTTCCAGCCACAGGTTTCTGAAGTGAAAACAGAGATTTAGTCATTTCAGATACACCTACGCAATCCAACAAGGAACATTTCTCTAATTTACTACCTCTAGAGCTTACAAGAGTCCAATGTACACACACACACACACACACTTGTGTGGCTTCAATAATGCTGTGTAAGCAATTGTGACGGAAAATTGGATTACATGAAATGATAACACAGAGCTCTGTCTGGGGGAGGATGATATGCTTATCCAGTGGCTCTGATTCATTGTCTTTATTTTCACACCCGAAACACACACACACACACACTTGTCTGGGTCTTTTTTTAGCCGGCGAGGGCTTGCTGGGGGAGGGAGGGACAGGCCCGTGGATCAGGCCAAATACTTTAATTGGTTTCATGCCTCCCATGCCCTCCCCCTTCTGGCCCGTGTTTTTTTTTTTAACGCATGAGCCTATTGTTTTATTGAAAGGGGGGGGGGGGGGGGTCTTTGCATTGTAATTCAGTTTAACAGCCATTTCCACAACAACACACTCGCCGCTCTCATTGTAGCTCTTTTACACTCCCATCCCTCCCCCTTCTCCGCCTCTATTGGTGGAACTGTATGTTCGGTGCCCTGATACTGGTCGAGCTGGCTGCATGTACTGCTGCTTGGATGTTCTGTGCTCTGCTTTTGGTCGAGCTGGCTGCGTGTACTGCTGCTTGGATGTTCTGTGCTCTGCTATTGGTCGAGCTGGCTGCATGTACTGCTGCTTGGATGTTCTGTGCTCTGCTATTGGTCGAGCTGGCTGCATGTACTGTTGCCAGCTCGACCAATATTTGACCAACTGTCGGTTGGTCAAATAAATCTGTGATAATTGAACATAACCTGGATATGTGGTGTCATTCATTTCCCTTAGCTAGCTTTACACCAACAAACACTCCTTGGTCTGTCACATCTCATTGGTTTATTACCGTGAGAGAGAGGAAATGAATCACTGTGCTTTTTTGTTTGTTGAAGTAAGTGGTCAGTAGGCCGGGACATAATTCCAGTAATTATTGAGTGAAAACAAACAATTTATGGTGAAAGTTCTGCATAACTAACTACAACGGTGCTGCTTGGTGCTGCTTTCCCTAACCATCCGCGGAATTGTCTCGCGTATCTGCAGCTGGTGTGTGGCGCTCTCGTTTTGCCTCCCTCAGTGTCTGTTATGGTGTCACTCTAAAAACGATTCCCCACAGGAACAATTGGCTTTAGGTTTGTGTTGCCAGTACACAATCATAGAGCCTTATCGGACCACAGTTTGTGAGGCCATGAAAGGAAACTTGATCCGAGATAGAGAATGATACAAGAGCAAAGGAATTCCTGTAACTGAATTTGGTACTGAAGACCTTTTCTCTCCTCCTTTTACACACACACAGTGTATATATATATATAGATAGATAGATAGACTGCAAAAAAACGGGTAAGTTCCTCCTGGTGCTGGACAATGCCCGACCTCATGTGGCCAGAGTTTGTAGGCAGTTCCTGGATGACGAAGGAATTGATGCCATTGACTGGACCTCACGTTCCCTAGACCTAAATCCAATTCCACTGGGAAGTTATGTGTTGGTGCATCCAACGCTGCCACAGATAGTCAAGGAGCTCACTGATGCCCTGATCCAGGTCTGCGAGGAGATCCCCCAGGACAACATCCGCCATCTCATTAGGAGCCTGCCCAGATGTTGCCGGGTGTGCATACAGGCACGTGGGGGCCATACACACACTACTGAGTCATATTATTAGTTGCCTTGATGCAATTCCGGCGAGTTGAACATGTTTGTTTGTTTGTATATACAAAAACACAGGGACAAACATTTGGGACTTCTCATCAGCAGTATGTTGAAGACAATAGCTGTAATTCATTCCTCTGAAGGTGATGGAGTAGCTGTTTCAAGATGGAATATATATCATTCTGTCTGACCTAAGTTTGACACCCCAGTAACATAGCTGCACTATTACCATTTGGTAGTACGCTATGAACACAGTGTGTCTGTTTGGGTTTGTAGGTCAGACATTAAAGTTTCATAGTTTTTTTTTCTTTGTGCATCTCCCATCTGTGGGCACTTACCCTCTGAAGACGTGTGTGTGTTTGTGAGCGGCCAGCACAGTTAGATTATGTGAAGTCGGACTTCCAGGGTCTTAATTCGCAACATGTGCCTCACAATTTGAGAAGTGCCTCAATGTTTCCTGTCTGTGTGCGTGTGTGAGTTTGTCCCCCCTCGTGGGGTGGCGTCAGGGCCGCTTTGATGTTGATCTATCTGCTGTATTGAGTTAATGGATGGAGAGGAAGACGTATCTTATGCTCGCCACGGTACGTGCAGACAACACAACTTTCACCGTCTTTTCTGTAAACGTCTCTTTCATACACTTTTTAAACACTTTATTTGTGTCCGCAAATCAGAATGACATTCAAATGGGATTTAAGCTTTTCCAAACCCACCACCCGAAGAAAAAAAAATGGTTTCTCTCCTTGGTTTCTCTGCCAACGACTTTGCCAACTAATGGATTTGTACTTATGATTGTCAGATGTTGGTTTTCCAAGACACTTGAAGAGGAATGCATTTATTGTATGTCGCTCTGGATAAGAGCGTCTGTTAAATGACAAACATGTAAATGTGTCTGTAAGGCTGTTGAGCAGCACCTGGCTAGCTGCTTTGCTGTCATTTAATGTTGAGTATTGCAAACCTGTGCATAATGAAGGGCTGATGTGTATTCAGCTTGTCAACATTTGGTGCACTAGGGAGCACTTCCTCACAAACATTAAACGAACTTCCTCATAAATGTTTATGTAACCGTCAATCTTTCCTGGCTATCCTGTCAACCAGGCAGTCATGTTCTTGGGTGAACAGCAAACATTTCAAATATTAGCTACACACTTGCATTTAAATCAGCCTGTGAAATCTAGAATGGTTCATGGTTTACAGGGTACCAGATATGTTGTATTGTTTTTTTGTTTAAGGAACCTTTCAACTTTGCCTGTATAGTGAAGGTGATGTTACTAACAACAGCAGTGTTCTAATAGATGAGAGAAAGAGCGCACAGTCCATAACAGTGAGGTTCCCCTGCATTCGTAGGCCAGTCCAGAACAGTGAGGTTCCCCTGCAGTCTGACGCCAGTCCAGAACAGTTTTCCTGCTGCATCTGCCTGATCTCCAGGAGTCATTTCCTGGATGTTGGATGACGTGTTCTATTATGGATTCCAGGCGCCTCCTCGTCAACACGGGGGTCTGCCACAGTTACGTCAGAGCTAGTCACCGGCTCAGTGTGTGTCCTTTGGAGCAGGAGTTCAGGCTCATTTTCCTCTTAAGCCTATCACATCGAAACACACGCGTTCTACCATCTCCATTTATTCCACCTGTTCTCTTTTTCTCCAATCTCTCTTTCTTCCCACTTTCTCACATTTTCCTTCTCCTTCGGGTCTCTCCATCACGTGCAGCCTGGCTCTGAGGCCAGCTGACTGTTGTTTTTGTTTCCTTTCTCTGTTGGGCGAGTGGGCCTATCACGTGGCTCTGTTGGGGGAGAGGGCCAATCATGTGGCTCTAAGCTGACCACCGCCCTCTCTGTAGTACCTGAACCAGTTTATGTGTGTGTATGTTTGGCAGACAGCCAACAGGACTTGCCATTATGGGTGGAGAAAGAAAAGGGTGGGGGGGAGGTGTAGAATGACTGGATTGATAGGGGGCATGTGCTCTCGCTCCCTCTGTTTTTCTGTGTGTATGTGGCCTACATGATCAATTAGACAATGTATACGGTGCATTATCCCCTCATCAGCAGACTTATTTACAGCTGTTTTCTGTACATATTTATTCAGGATTCATACAATGGCTGTATGAATGAGTATATGCTTGCAAAAGAGCAGAGAACAAATGATGTGCACCTAATAACTGGTCTTTTTTTACTGTTGTTTCCCTGTATGACCGTGAATTGTGATTTAAAGCAATTGGAGCTAACTGCCTTTTTTATTTTCACCTTCCCGTATGTACAAAGCCTGGTATATGTAAGATTTGAGGCATTGTAAATTAGTTGGACGTTGATCTGAGTATGGCATATTTTCTAAGCATACTTTCTTCTTTGAAAGTGATATTTGTGGCTCACCTTGGACGATGTCCCGCTGCCTGTTGCAGGCAGTAGTTAGTTGTTTTATTAATCTCTGTCTTTTTGGGTATAGAAATAGCTGTGCCATCTGGGTCGGTTTCAGATCTGGTAATCATAGAAAAGACCCAGCGAGGCAGTCATGGTCGTTCCGCAGATACGTCTTTTTAACCGTGTTCCCTGAATTTCTGACGCCATGGTGTGATGTTACTGGCTTCGCGGTCCCCCTCCCCCGTATCCCTTTAGCTACAAGGAATGTGAACTTTGCTCTTAACTAAGACCACAATACTATGCTTACCTTTTTATATTTGTTTACTAGAAGTCTGTGGCCTCCGTGCTGCTAACCTATTAGCGTTGCTTTCCAGCTAACTAGCAACCGTGCTCACCTTATTGCATTTATTTCCGGACAGCTAGCCAACTTTCGGAGTAAAATTTGTGACATTTTGACTTGGCAGTACGGCGACTATCTACTTCGGTGGTTGGTGCGGTGACGGTACACAATACACTTTTTTGTCACGTTATCATGTCATGAGGAACTAAAACGACTAATGTGCATTCTGCCAAAAAGACTCAAGTCAGTAAGTTTTTTTTATTGTCAAACGCACAAAATGACAGTGTCGTTCTGAGCATTCTTATGGCATGGCACTAAAATATGACGCTGAAATTTTAAATAAAAAATCATTATAAATTAACAAATATTTTATATATAAAAATATACATAACAATGTAAAATAGCAGCCATTCCAAAGAGCGTAGAAAAGGGGTAATGACAATTATTAAATAGTATCAATTTAAAATAAGTATAATATTGCCTATGAATTGTACATGAGCATGTGCTAATGTGCATTGAATGTGCATAGAACGTCATCAGAGCATTTGAGGTGAATTATGTGATCCAGGGTAGATCCAGTAGGGTGACTGTACACAATAACTGTCTGTTTTTGCTTTGTCAGAATTTTTTTATTCACTTTTGTTTTGTCTTGTCCTGAGGAACTAAAACGTCTAATGTGCGTTCTACCAAAAAGACCCTATGGATTCTCCTGTCCATGTTTGGCTTTCAGCTGCTGTGTGGGTGCGCCTCTCTATCTCTCCATTTACTCTGCGTGCATGTAGGAGAAATATGCGCTGTGATGAGCTCAAACGTACTATGGTAGCTCATACCGTTGTGGGATAACACAGATTATGCTGTTCTATTGAGTGGCGCCACTTTACAACTGGAGTAGGCTGTATGTGGTTTTGATGCACCAGTTAATAAAGACCGTGCCATTTGCACTCATTAGGCTTGCGTCACGTAACCATGGGATGGTAATTTGTTTTAACCCATTGATTGTTTACAAAGAGGCACATAGCGTTCATGTAAAAAAAAAAAAGACATAACCAAAAAAATATTCGATAGCCTACTAGAGACCTCGAATGATTTTGAAGAGCATGTTGTTTAAAGAGGGGCACTGTTCTTTTGTAAAAGTCACGCCGGCTAACTTTAAAATGAAATGTATGCAATTGAACGAGGGGCAGGGCTTTGTGTGCATCGGGGAGGTGGAGCAGTGAAGTCCGGTCCGCTAATGAAATACAATAACTAACTTCCATGTAGCTCTGTTTTACTGAAAGGGTTGTGTGTGTGTGTGTGTGTGACATTCATCCCTTTCCCAGAAGGCACCTCCCAGTCTGCACCCTATATCACACACCATTCATGTTTTCCTTCCAATCGTGTGTGTGTGTGTGTGTGTGTGTGTGTGTTTGTGTTTGATTTACCAGCTTATGTGGATGCATGTTTTTTTCTTTAAAGCATATGGGTATGTTTGCATACAGACAGTCAAATTTGTCGTTCTGTCCTGCAAGTTGTACCATCGCTCACCATCTAGAATGCCTGGCTTGCTTCTTTTGCTGAAAAGATTTATGGTGTCTGAAAAGCTGAACACTCTTGACTTTATGGTTTGAGGGTCATCCGGCCAACGTAGCAGGGTCATAAATGTTTATAAAGCCTCCATAATGCAATTATATAGGCCAGAGACTGACCATGGCTGTGTTGAGGACCGCACTGAGGTAATGTGCGTGACTTTGCTGGTTAATAATTCTTCCCTGAAGGCCTCCACTGGTTTTAGAATGTTCTGTGTGGAATTTACAACCTTGTTACCTTGGTAGCACACCTCTGGTTTTTCACGTTTCTGCGTCTTGTGCTTTCGTGTGTTTTGGGGTGGGCGTGGGTTCTGTTGTTGTCTCTCAGGTTCATTTATTGCCCAGAGAATGTATGGAAGGTGTGTATGTTTCCAATGTATTCTTGGAGGCCTTATGAATGGGGAATCTATTCCTTCTGCTCCAGAATCCTTTGTAAGTTAGTCAATAATATTGACTCCATTCCAACACCAACTGTTATGTCGTCCACAGGAAACCTCAGGCGTGTGTGTGTGTGTGAGTGACTGGCTTAAGGGCTAATTTTTGGCAATATTTCCTTATAACTAGCTATGTAACCCATCAATGTACATGACGTCACGGTTGTCACAAACATATCTCCTCTTCTGTCTGTCCATCTTTTCAGCGCGAGTTCAGTACTCCTTGACCACAGTGTTGGTGATGTGATTTAATATCAACATCTCAGCCGTGCCTTACATGATATTATCTTGTTCAATAATCAATCTGAATCATTCAGTAAATTCTAGCTCAGTGCGAAGTTGTTATTTATGTTTATGAAATACTTTGTTTTGTATTGACACATCAAAATGTTTGTTTTGGTGGGTCTCTATGGAACTTAACCCAAGGGAAAAGTGGATGCATTTAAGGTTGTGATTAGCAGGAATATTTGAAAAGTGTCCCTCCTGTCAGACCCCGTCCATCCCCTCCTCCACCCTAGGCAGCTGCATTCCATCTCTTTGTCTGGCCCTCCCCTTGGAATTTGGAAGGGGTTAAAGGAGGGGGGATGGGAGGAGGTGCAGAAGGGTTGGAGGAGAAGCGAGGCAGGGAGTGGAGGAGCAAATAAAAGGGGAGCAGCATAAAGGATAGCCGAGGACGTGCGTCATTATATGATGCCCCCCCCTGGGACCCTAGCAATTATTGATGGACTGATTGCTGTTCCCTCCCCCCAGGCCCCTGTCTGATTCTCATTGGACAACATTGATCCCTGTCGCCCTGGGATTTGTCACTAGAGCATATTTCATTTGTCTCTTAGATTTTGGCTGTGCTGACAGTTGAGTGACTTTGTCAATGAGTCAGCATTACATCTTCCTTTTGAATGTGCTGCTGTTATCAGGGCATTTCGTTGTGATCAGTTGTTGAGAAACTAGTTTCTCAGATGGTGTGTGTGTGTACGTACTAAGCCCTCTGATTGGTGTATTGATCCAGAAAGCCCAGTCCCATCCCCTGTGAGCCTGCAGCCAGGAGATGTGTTGAATCCAACATGAACTGCAGCATTTAAATGTCAACACTTCTCATAGTCAGGCGTCAATCTGATGCCGTATCATCACTCTCAATACACAACATGGCAACGCGTTAGCCAGCGCCCAGATGTAGATTGAGCCGTTACATATTTCACAAAGTAATTTTAAAATGATTCCATTTTTGGTCTCTGTCTCCGTTGTAGGTGTTTCTGTTTTTCTGTGAGACCTGCTCGGTGCCCATCTGTCGGGAGTGTAGTATGGGCAGACACATGGGCCACAGCTTTGTGTATCTCCAGGACGCCGTCCAGGACTCCCGGGCCATCACCATCCAGCTCCTGGCCGACGCGCAGCAAGGACGACAGGCAGTACAGGTGAGCACCAGGGCCGGCCTGGCTGAGCCCGCTGCTATATGGAAGTGCCTGTTGTGTCTCCGACTCACCCCTGCCCTCTGTAGCCGTGGGTAAGAAAGGGCGTATTTATTACCCCTTCCTCCCATTAGCCTCACTTTCTCAGTGCTGTTTTTTTCCTCCTCAGTTTCTCAGTGCTGGTTGGTTCCCATTCCCCTCACTTCCTCAGTGCTGGTTGATTCCCATTCCCCTCACTTCCTCAGTGCTGGTTGATTCCCATTCCACTCACTCCTCAAGCAACTCCACCTGTTATTGCTCCCAGAAATAGAACACAAAATGGCTGCGGTGTGTAAACAAAAATGGAGAAGGAGAATGGTTGATATCAATAGTCAACTCAAAACCTGTGTCTGAAGGTATTTTCAATGCGGGTAGGACTAGAGTAGGTTAGGGTGATGGGGATGTGGGTTAGGGTGATGGTGTTGGGGATGTGGGTTAGGGGGATGGGGTTGTGGGTAGGACTAGGGTGGGTTAAGGAGATGGGGATGTGGGTTATGGTGATGGGGATGTGACGTGCTGCCTCTAAATTAATGGTGACTCAAAACAATGTTGGCTAGGCTGCTGACTTGGATGGAAGATATTTGACTTTGTATGCTGCTCAGAGCTGCTGCTCTGCCTAGCTGCTCCAAGTGCGTTTCCAATAACGTTGCTACGCTATCCCTGGCTTGGCCAGACACTTTCAAACATAAAATAATACTGATATTGGTACACAGAACATTGTAGCTTGAAACAGATAATTAAAAGAATTAGAAAATAAAATGTGAATATTAGAAACAATTGGTGTATATAGCCACACACACACACACACACACACACACACACACACACACACACACACTCTATATGTAGATCATCTGAGAATGGATCTTCTGACTCCGCATTGTCTCCAGCTGGGGTCACTTGAGGAAATTACGCATGTGAAAGGGGGTAAGTGAGTAAGGAAAGAGAGGGGGAGGTGAGAGGAGGAGGAAAGGGGAAGTGAGGGGGAGGTGCGAGCGGTGGGGAGGGGAAGAGAGGGAGGTGAGAGATGGGCAGGGAAGAGAGGGGGAGGCGAGAGATGAGGGGCGGGTCAAAGAAGAGGCGAGGAGAATAGGAGACTGGATGGATAGAGAAGTGTGTTACTGATAACATTAGACAACACCGTTCTATTAATTCATGGTTTTGACACCAATGGCTTCCATTAACTCCATGTGCTTAATGACAAGCAGCACGTCCCTGGGCTTTTGGTGGCGTCCCTGGGCTTTTGGTGGCGTCCCTGGGCTTTTGGTGGCGTCCCTGGGCTTTTGGTGGCGTCCCTGAGAGTTGTGTTCATGTCCTCTGAACCTTTTCGTTTTGATGGCACATTCCTCAACGGGAGGCTTTGTCATGGCACTTGTAAACTTGAGTTACCAGGAGGTGTGAAGATGTATAACCTCCCTGGGAGGTTGAGCGTTGTTGGGAACCTTGGCTTTTGAAGTTGTGTGTTTATGCCACTGAAGCCTAGTCCCTCCCCTGACACCCAAAGGAGCAGGATATTTCCACCATACTCCACACCCATTATCTCCCCTGACCTCCCGCTCCAACCCTGAACGTGACTTGGTCGTTGTCCAGCGCCTGCACACGCTGAATTCTGATTGGCCCCTTTGAACCCTTTTTGTGTCCCAAGCTGCCTCTGTTCCTGGCCAGGATCCACGGCACACCAACCTCAACACCACATTGTCTTTCCCCGACGGGTTGATCAGATGTAATGTGATTTACTCATCTGAGCCTACAATTATCTCCTGTTGCTTTCCTCTGTGTCTCTCACCCTAGCCTCTCCGTCCCCCTTCGTTCTCTCACCCTAGCCTCTCCGTCCCCCTTCGTTCTCTCACCCTAGCCTCTCTCCGTCACCCCTCTTTTACCCTCCCTAGCCTCTCTGTGCCCCTTCAGTCTCTCACCCTAGCCTCTCTCCATCACCCCTCTTTCACCCTTCCTAGCCTCTCTCTCTGTACAGTATTGATAAAGGCCCCCCCCCCCCGGTTCCTCCCCTCCCTACTATTTGGCTGCCGTTCCCAAATGGCCGATGGTAGAAGAAAAGGCCCTGCTGCCAGGATTTGTCCCCCCGTGGGGGTTATCTTCAGCCATGGGGATCAATGACCTGGGGGGGGGGGGATTGGAGTGACCTGTGACCCGAGCCCTCTGGGTGATGTCACAAAGGAGCCCCTCTCCCTGGCTCTGTGAGGTCTAAATCACCCCTGACCCCCCAGTGCGAAGGCGAGAGTGTTGGAGAAAGAGGCTGATAAACAAAGGAGGGAGCGAGGGGAGGGGGTGTACCGGTCATCTAGAATCTGGTGTGTTTAGAAATGAATTCCACGCTCTGTCCGACTTGAAGCCTCGTATGTTTTCCATTAGATTCAAATGACAGTTTCCCCCTGGTCTGTTTTCACACATTTCTGGATGCATCTGTTCCTCCTAATTTAATTCCTCATTTGCACTGTTGTGGAATGTGAAAAACGTTTGTTTTGTTTTGCGTTTTCTGCCCACATCGGTATCGCAAAGAGGTCAGCGATGAGCAAAGTGAAGAGTCTGGACCTCACACAAATGTTTGTGGGGATGTAGTGTCATGTTGCCTTGTGTGTGTGTGTGTGTGTGTGTGCTCTTATGTGCTATTTCAGACCCCTAAATATCTTGTCTCTACTTCCTGTATTTTAGTTTGTCCTAACGGAGCAGGTGCCAGGTCACATGAGGGTGATCTGTCACACTGTCTCTTTCATAACACAGTCTGCTGTGGCCGTATACATTTCCTTTACTAATACCCTGTAACATGGTATACGTGGTAATAACATAGTTCCATTCCTAAGTGTCCTGTCGTTTTACTCTACTGTTTGTAAACAACCACTGTCATAGCCTCGAAACACTGTTGAATCATGGGTGGCCTGTCCTTGCATTCACATGCCTGTGATTTTGACAATGTTTATGTTATAGACTTGTCCCTGCGCTTTCTTTTGAAAATGGTGCAGAGAAGCCCGGTTTTAGCGGGATTGCTCCTTTAAGACCTATTTCCTAGGCACTTATTGCTTCCGGTGTTATGTAATATTCTGTGTGGAATAGGCGTCTGACCACCCAGGTCATGTTATGACAGTTCCACTCTCCCGTTATATGTGGTATCCTGTACCGTAGCCGGGTAAATGAAGTGTGGTATTGTGGTATCACTGACCTTGTCCGTTTCTGTTCACTTAAGAGTGGGCGGGGGGTCTGTAGGTGCTGTGTGATGTGTCCAACCCTGGTTGGATCTGGCACCCCCAGCGGTGCCACGTCATGACCGACCCTATATTGTCTGGTCCCTTCCAGCTGAGTATGGAGAAGGCCCAGGCCATAGCGGAGCAGGTGGAGATCAAGGCCAAGGTGGTGCAGACGGAGGTGAAGAACATTGTCCTTAGACACAAGAAAGCCCTGGAGGAGAGAGAGTGTCAGCTGCTCTGGAAGGTAAATATTAGGATTGTTTTCATAGGGCAACCATCTTCCCTTTGTCTGGCGTCCGTCTCTCGCTTCTGTCATCGTTTGGTTAAATGGTCAGAGGGCTGATCGGACGGAGGTTCCTTTACCATTTGACTGATGGGTTGTCGTGTTTTGATGTTGATGTTGTGTGACTGTATTGGCCCACATGCCAGGTTCTCCATGTTTGCAAGCACGTCTTTTTTCACGTCATACTCCCTGACCGCTTCATCTGTCCACCCACACAACGTGTGCCTTCACTCATGCTAACTGCGGAGGTCAGAAACAGGCTGCGCACACAGGAATTATCTGCATGACCCAATAAAGTACTTTTTTTGGTTTTACAATTAGTAAAGAAATTAAGGTTTATTGTATTTTTTAGGGTAATGGAAAATATGATTTTGAATTTGAGTAATGTTTAGGTATTAAAACAGTTTATAACTATAGGAAACCTGGCTCACCTGTCCCACATGCAGTGTAAAACTGGACCCATTAAAGATTCAATGGCCAGGGTCAGCATTTCCATGCATTTCCCTGCATTTCCCTGCATTACCCTGCATTACCCTGCATTACCCTGCATTACCCTGCATTACCCTGCATTACCCTGCATTACCCTGCATTACCCTGCATTACCCTGCATTACCCTGCATTACCCTGCATTACCCTGCATTATGTGGTTACTATCAGAATAGGTTGCTTAGTTCTGATCTTTTCTACTCTTTTAATCCCCAGTCACATTAGATTCTAGAAAACATAAAAGCATCTAAATTGTACTGCTTGTATAAAACAGCGTAGTGTTTTCACGCTGCAATCAATTTATTTATATAAATGAGACTAGATAAGAATTGCGTCTTAGCGTTTTATTATTTATTGGTGTAAATTGATGAAGATGTCGGTTATCTCATGGCGCCATCAAAGGAACATTTCCCTGTCTGTGTTTTAGAGTGGAATGAGCATTGACGTTGGAAGTCTGGTTCGGTTAGTCTGTCCGGTGCCATTAGCACAATCAGAAAGAAACTGTTGAGAAGCAACAAAACAAAGATCTCACACAGTAACCAAAACAATTCCACTATCTACAGCATCATCAACCTAACCCCTCCAACCCAACCCCTCCAACCCAACCCCTCCAACCCACCCCTCCAACCCAACCCCTCTAATAAAACCCCTCCAACCTAACCTATAATGCTTTAACAGCAATATATAATTTTCCCCTAAACCTAACATTTCCTATGTTTCCGTAAACCTAACATTCAATCCCAAAGTAAAAATGTTCTTATCGAGTACATGACAAACAAAAACTGTTCACACACACACACACTATCACAGATATTGTGATAGGGGTCGATTCATGGCGCTAACCAGATCCTCTGTCATCTCCCATTAAAACAACCCAAACTCTTATTTTTTCACCAAGAACATAAAATCGACTAATTTCACAGCTGCGGGCGGTGTGTGTGTGTGTTTGGGGGGGGGGGGTGTTTGTGTGTAAAGTCAAAAGGTCACACAGAAGGTTTTCACCGTCTCATTTTCACCGTCTTATACAGCCACAGAACGCCGCCTTAGTTTCCTCTCCTGATAAAGTCATTACAGGGGAACCCCCTTCCCCTACACACACGTCTCTGTGCCTCTCTTACTGCCCCTCTTTGAAATGTATCTGTGAAAGTGGGTGTGAGTAAGGGAATATTCCTTAGGAGTTTATCTTTCTGTAGCTTAGCTCTAAGGGTGCCATGTGCTTGCATGCTAACGGTTTGTGCATTTATTATGGACACACACACACACACATACACACACGCACGTTATTGTTTGCTTTGGTGTTTGGGGGTTGTATGTTGTGGGACACACAAACAAAGGCGGTTATCTTGAGGTGTAACAGGTTTTCTCTGAAGACAACACTTCTCAAACCAGATTCTAACTTCTCTTTGTGGTCCCTCTTTGTTTCTAAAAGACTGTATTGTACTTGGAATAATACTGGTGTCTCAGCGCTACGTTTTAACTTAGTGGTTTATTCACACCATTTGAATTTCATTAAGATTTAAGAAAGACTTCTCGCAAGACTGCCAAACAATATAAGCTTGTACATCTGAACTGCTTAGTGGAAACTCTTGCGTTAGTCAGTGCGTTAATACCTTCTAGAATGGTCTTTTCACTAGGTCAGTGCTGTCACTGTGGCAACAGGAGACTAGGTTTAGCTGTGGGTGATTTTTGTCTGGGATGATCTGGACATAAGTAGTTACTATACAAATAGTTTGTACCCTGCAAGTTTACAGATGAATAAAAACGACCCGGATTTGATGATAATTTTGTTACAATTACATGATTGAGATGCAATACAGAACATAGCGATTTGAAGTTTTTTTTTTTAAGACAAGGCACGTCTGCTGTGTTTTCCATTGCACATTATGGGGCAGATTGCATTCGCAGGCAATACTGGAGACTGGAAAAAAAGAGGCTTAATCTGTGACCGGAAAAACAGCGGTATGCAAGGTAGCCAATGATTTACAATCTGTAATATTTAACAAACACCCCCTTCTTCCAGGTTGAGAAGATCCGCCAGCTGAAAGCCAAGTCCCTGTACCTGCAGGTGGAGAAACTGCACCAGAACCTGACCAAGCTGGACAGCACCATCGCTGCGGTCACTCAGGTATGCCAGAGGAGACGTTGCTAGTAGAAGAAGTGTGCGGTGTGAGAGGGGAGTGGGCAAGGATATGAGGGGTGTGGGGTAGGAGCTGGGGAGTGTTGGGTAGGAGAGACTGCTCTGTGCCGGGCCTCAGGGTCCATCCGGTTCATAAGTACTGCGTTGAAAGTCAAGCCATGGATGAATCCGGCTGAGTTTCTGCCCCTCTCCTCCCTTCAGGTGCTGGATGAGGGTCGTCACCTAGACGTGCTGCTGGCCCGGGAACGCATGCGGACCCAGATGCAGGAGCTCAAGTCTCTGAGAGGGCTGCTGCAGCCCCAGGAGGACGACCGCTTCATGTTCACGCCTCCGGACCAGGTAGACAAGTTGTCAGAGGTTTTGTGCCTCTGCCGAATCTCTAACGCGTTGGGGTGACTGGAGTCGTCGTCTTATCTGCCAATTCCGCGTTTCTTATTCTGTGGACTGTATTCCCTTGTCCGTCACGCGTTAACAGTGCTATTGGTTTCTGTGATGTTCCTCTCCGTTGCCGTCTCCGCCAGGCCCTCTACGTAGCCATCCAGTCCATGGGGCTGGTCAGCAGTGGCGCCTTCGCTCCCGTCACCAAGGCACACGGCGAGGGCCTGAAGACGGCTCTCCGCGGCAAGCCCGCCTCCTTCACGGTGATTGGCTACGATCACGACGGGGAGCCCCGCCTCTCGGGTGGCGACTCTGTGTCAGCGGTGGTGATGGCGGCGGTGGATGGCACCTTGTCGGCGGCGGAGGTGTGTGATCACCAGAACGGATCGTACACCGTCAGCTACCTGCCCAAGGGTGAAGGTGAACATCTGGTGTCTGTCCTGGTCTGTAACCAGCACATCATGGGCAGCCCATTCAAGGTAAATCCATATTAACTGAAAAAGGACAACCAAATAGTGTGCAGATTTTCTGAGCAATACCAGTTGCGTACAGAATGCTAAGGGACATTCCCGGCGTGTGTATTTTAGGTTGTGGTGAAGTCCGGTCGAAGCTACGGCGCTTTGGGTTCCCCGGTGTCTGCGTTTGGCAGCGAGGGGGAGGGGGACGGTCAGCTGTGTCGTCCCTGGGGGATCAGTGTGGACAAAGAAGGGTTTGTGGTTGTGGCGGACCGCAGTAACAACCGCGTCCAGGTGGGTCTGGTTTGGTGTCATGACGCTTCAGTCCGGGTCTGTTCGCTTTGGTCTTAACCGGGATCCTGACGGGAACCAAAACAATTAAGTTGTCTTTCCTTCTGCCGCCACCTTCTGCCGTCCAGATCTTTAAGCCGTGCGGCGCCTTTCATCACAAGTTCGGCTCCCTGGGTTCTCGTCCCGGCCAGTTTGACCGCCCAGCGGGCGTGGCGTGTGACGGCCAGCGGCGGATCATCGTGGCCGATAAAGACAACCATCGCGTGCAGGTCTTCACCTCCGACGGACAGTTCCTCCTCAAGTTTGGGGAGAAGGGCACTAAGGTACAATGTCATTGGATCACACGCTCGCACACACACACACACACACACTTATCCTAACTGAACCAACAACAATATTCGACTCCACTCTCTTGTAGAACGGGCAGTTCAACTACCCCTGGGACGTGGCGGTGAACTCTGAGGGGAAGATCTTGGTCTCCGACACCAGGAACCACCGTGTCCAGCTCTTCGGCCCCGACGGCTCGTTCATCAACAAGTACGGCTTCGAGGGCGCCCTGTGGAAACACTTCGACTCGCCCCGCGGCGTTGCCTTCAACCACGACGACCACCTGGTCGTCACCGACTTCAACAACCACCGCCTGCTCGTCATCCGCCCAGACTGCCAGTCGGCGCGGTTCCTGGGCTCGGAGGGAACCGGTAACGGCCAGTTCCTGCGTCCCCAGGGCGTGGCGGTGGACCAGGAGAACCGGATCATCGTCGCCGACTCCAGGAACCACCGGGTTCAGGTGTTCGAGCCCAACGGGAACTTCTTGTGCAAGTTCGGCACCCAGGGAAGTGGCTTCGGCCAGATGGACCGGCCTTCCGGTGTCGCCGTGAGCCCCGACGGGGTCATCCTGGTCGTGGACTTTGGGAACAACCGCATACTGAAATTCTGAGGAGCTCCGATCACTTTTCACTTCTTGTCTTTCCCTCGCTCTGTTTTCTTTCTCTGTCAAATTTAGGAAAAGAAAATGGAAGAGAAAAGGCGAAGAAATCAAATCAAACAGCGAAAGGAAAGTTTAAAGAGAGATGATTAGAGCTGGCAGAAATGAGTTATTACCAAATTAAGGGTAATTTTTATTTTTAAGATTTCTTTGTTTAATCTAATTCCTGTGCTATACTGTATATCAAAGGGGACCACGAAGACAATTTATGAATTACAAAGAAAGAGGTTCACCTTGTTACTTTTCTTCCATCTGAACTGCTTTGAGCTCTCTCTCTAAACTCTCCTCATGTTGCCATCTCAGGGATTTTTCTCACTTTTTCTTGACCTATTGAACCCTCTTCTCCCCCACCTACCTCATCGAGTTCTTTATGAATGTATTCATGCTCTCCGAGCAGAGGTCCGCTCTGAACTATAAAGGGTTTTACACAGAAGAAAAGAGAAAAAGAAGTCTACCTCAATACTTTTTTATTTATTTAAAGAGAGGCGTACAATTTAAGATTTTTCTTAAATATATTTGCAGAGGTTGAATAGAACTCTTGCTGTGCATCTTGGATAATGTAATTTGTTGCTGACACTATTTGGACACTAGTTCTTCGCTGCGTGTTCAGTTCAGGTTGTAGAAGGCCTACCTGACCTCTTGGGGAGTGGTCAGCATGTTCGGTGGCGTCGCTACTTGTTGATTTAGATTTAAGGTAGCTTGTTGTAGACCTCTTGCTTAGTTTAGCATTGCCACCTCAACTCTCTGTGTGCAGTTTCGGTAGCGACTGTTATGAAGGGTGAGAGGTGGTAATGAAGAAAGGCTATATGTAATTAACCGGTCAGATGTAATCAGAGTATGTTACTTTTCTCAGGTCACAGACAGGTTGACAGAGGTAAAACTGATTGGTAGAATCAGAAACGTCTCTTTTTAGCCCTACTGGTTTATAAATGGACTGCAGTGGAACCGGAGTCTGACCTACAGTTGATATGAAATCGAGGTAGTCATTGTTTGTTTGTTATGGTCGGGAGGTTGTCTTGAACATAGATTTCCTGTGTCAGGCATCATGTAGTATGATAGGAATGTGTTTATGATTGATTAAGGAAAGCAAGCTGGACCTATAGCCCAGCCCGATGCATCCGATAAGTACAAGAAGAAGAAAAAACAGAAATCTTTATGCA
Organism: Novumbra hubbsi; assembly: GCA_016801125.1. Taxonomy (NCBI): domain Eukaryota; kingdom Metazoa; phylum Chordata; class Actinopteri; order Esociformes; family Umbridae; genus Novumbra; species Novumbra hubbsi. The sequence continues at coordinate 44,483 of JACXGK010000912.1, forward strand.
AAAAAAGAAAAAAGAAAAAAAAGCTTTTGTCCACTCCAAAATGGAGAACCCACCAAAGTATTTTAGACGTTTATTAGGAACGATCAGGATGTTGTATTGTCTATTGATTAGTAGATATGTTACGAATTGTGTCCGAGTGACATGTTGTTTTAAATGATGTCTGTGGATTGGATGTCCACAGCTGTAGAGGCCTGCAGAGTAGGTCTGTGGTTAACTTGTGGGGCGTTCCAATTGGCTCTTGGGGTGTAGGATTGAATCCAATTCCCTTCTGACATCACTTTGAAGCCCCGTCTTCATTATGAATTAGGGAATACTGTAGAGTTTTCTTGAACATGTATACAGACGTGACCTCTAAAAGATGAAGATCTATAGACTTGCCAGTGGAGACAACCAAAGGTAGAATTTCTGCACAAAGGCCAACGGTAGGTTTGGCATCTAAAGAACTAGAAATCAATAGATTTAGAAGTCCATTGAAGACACTTTGTTATTTAATCATTTGTGTTGGGGGTCTAAAACGCTCTCCGACTCTCGCCAAAAAGATGTGTTCAATGCACTGTAAATGGAAACAAGAATATCATCGAGTGTACGCATAGTACTTGACATCTTGCTGAAACAAGAGTTCCGGCCATATCAAAGTCAATAGTTTTATGTAGATTTGAAACTGAAGTACCCTTGTAAAAGCCAGTGTTTGTGTTTGATTTCGTCGAAAGACATGAAAACAGACCATTTATCTCAGCAACCAAAGAGGAGCTTTCCAGGCCACTTCAGTGTGTATATAGCATGACCAGCCATGCTAACACTGCCTCCGGTGGCTCTTAACCAACATTCTTTATTTAGCATTAGCAATTAGCTGACCAATGACCTGATTTATCGTTACTGAGGTGTACCTTTTAGGAGGGATTGTAAGAAGATTTTTTTTTTTTTTTTTAATAATAATTCCTTTAAAAAAAGTAGTTGTCACTTCATTAAGGTAGACTATCCATCCTAGCAGTGTTGATGCTGTTAGTGGCTAGTTGGCTAAGCCTCTAACCTCATGAGAACCTAATTTACCTCAACTTTCCATTTACCTCAACCGTGAGATCCTTCAACATTTATATACCTCAAATGTTATATTCCTCACATTCTCATGTGTAGGCCTACCTCAATTCAAATATAGCCTACCTCAACCAGTAACTCGTAAATACTGTTACCGTACCTCAATATTCAGATCCACACACACATTTTATAATTCTTTACCTCACTTTAAATGCCTTATTACCTACGTATAGGCCTCTCGCGTGTCGACTTGTAATTTCTAAAACTCAAGTCTCTTATACTGGACCTTAGTTTTCAGTTCTTACTTTCAGTTAGACAACAAACAACATATCTCATGTTACTCATACCTCAACTCCACTTTAAATCATGTTACATATACCTTACCTGTCGGACCAAAGATCTCAATCATGGTGGCTCCATTTCATTTGAAATCTCAAATTACAAATGTTCATCTTTCCACACTGTGTCCATGTGTGGATTATTCATCAGTATGGTGAATTATGCCTTTTAATCGTCTGGATAAATCAGAAATAGTGCAGATCTGAGCGTGGTGCCAAAATATATCTTTGAGAGTTTGGTGCCAAATGGAGTTGACATGATGACACTGTTGTAGACTGAGAACATCATTGCACTGTTATATCGTAGATATAGGTGTTAGGCGACTAAAATTAAGCGATCCCTGTGCTTTGTTGGATGCACTTAAGAGGGCTGGCTCCCTTTTGCTTCACCTCATTATGCAGATCAGCAGAGCTGTAACCTATCTGGCTAACTGGGAGGGATTTGGATGTCACAGTCGTCTGATTGGCCCCCTGGTCTTAGTGATGTCGGAGGCACAGTAGGGTAATGTAAGATTCCACTTATCATTGTTTTGCGTGAGTTGGGGGAGATTGCGTGAACGGTCTCTTAGGAGTTGAGGCCTCTATCGAACCCTGTTTAGACATACAAGAAATACCTCAGTTTCAGCACAATACACAATTTTTCCTCAGTAAGTACAGCTAAGTGTGGACTTGAGTTGACCAATTGTTGATTAAGGAGGATAGTAACTTTGGACACGTCTGAGACTCAGTGTTTGACGATGAAATTATCATGGTGTGTCTGAACGCGTGAGGTGAATATGTTTAAGTGTTCATAAGCCTTTTTATTACCAATGAATTAATCAGAGACTTTAGCACATTAAAGGGCACGTGAGTCACCAGACCCTGAGGCCTGGAACCCACAACTACTCCTCCAATACCATCTGTCATTGGGTTTCAGTATTACTATATGAAATGTTTAGTCAAGTCTGTATTGATCTTTTTTTTTTTTTAATGAAAGAAAATTCTATCTTTAAGATCCTTAGGTCTTCACTCTTAAAGAGGAAAAACATGTATTTTTAAGGTGTTTTGCTTTATTCTATGTTTTTTTATTTTTTATTTTATTTGTTGCATGCTTTAAAGATTCTTTATAGTGAACCAATGTCTTACAGGTATAGGTCTTGTAAACTCTGATGGGTAACTGAATCTGGGGATGGATGATTTTATTATGAATATATATCCAAAGATGTGTGTTAGGAGTGTGTTGGACGGGTTTAAACTTTTGACCTTTGCGATTGTATTTCCTGTTCCCAAGAGACTTTGCTGAGGCCAATCCATGCTCGGCCGACCATGTCTGGAATCCTAAAATGGGGAGGACTGCCTAACTCACCATGCCTTAAATCAGAGATGTAACAGAGAGCCTTAGTTAGGAGAAAACTTTAAGAGCTGAACCGTTTAAATTCCTCACATTTTCAGCTGTCCTGTGCTGTGCACTCAACACAAGTGTCTCCCTCCCAGGTAGGGTTAAGACTTGATCTATACTGCAGCCATTTTATTTTTGACCTAGTAATAAAAACCTCATACACAACTTGATGAGAGGCGAGGTTTCCTGACCAGATTAGCTGCCTTGAAAACCTTGATTGCTCCCACAATGACTGTGTTTGTGAGCCTCAAAAAATGTACGTTCCCCTACTCAGACGTTGCATACTTTTACCATGTATACCATGACATGTCATCCGCTGACAGATTGCTATAAGATCTGATGTAGTTAGCTGACACTTAAAATGCCTATTCATCTGTCAGGTATTAGCAACGGCCAAGCAAAGAACAGGCTTGCTATTATCTACAAATAACTTTAAATCATACATTGCAGCTGTGGTCTTTGTAAAATAATCAGTCACAATTCACAAATAACGCATCGTGGTTTTGATGCTCTTGAACACAGTCAATAACATCCACATTGTGGGGTGATGTCTGCCGGGCATGTGATTGGTCGCCTGTACTGTTATTGGCGGAATTGTATTGGCCCCCCTGTGGTACTCTTCACCATTTTGTTTCTGCCCTCTCTTGACTTCAGGAGAAAATACAAATAAAAGCGAAACGGCACCAGGCGGAATGTGTGCAAGGTCTTAGACCTCTGTTAATGATTGTATCATCTTTAAAGAAAAGAAAAAATACCGAATTTTAGAAAGAAAAGAAAAAAGAAACTCAGGTAGTTCGCTGTGCCCTGACTCCGTTGGTGTCACTGTGAAACAAATCTATATTAGTGATAATGTAGCAAACCTTTCTTTCGTGATCTCAGTACTAGTCTCATTGGTCATGTTCAAAGGCATTCTTTTTCTGCAGTCGTGTTGCACAAGATATTGGTTTCTACACAGTTCCTGCGCCTTTGAAACACCCACACGCTTGAGATGTGCAGCACGACTGAGATGAAGTCTGGCTGGAATGCGACTTATATTTCTTTCTGTGTTTTGAGTTTTGCATATTACACGTTAGTTCGGTCTGCAGGAAAACATTTTTGCTTTTATTAACTACTCTCAAATGTAATGTTTAATATTTTACCTTCATGTTTTTTTTTTTTTTAGGTCAATGTTTAAATTGTTGATTTGACCAACACAAATGGACACCAGACCACACGACTCTGTGGCCCTTTTGGAATGTATTTGTCTGAAGGAAAGGGTTAACTAAGAGTTCTCATTCGTTCTCACTTTCACCCAGCCCGTTGTTAGCAGGAACACAGGACAGGACTGACACCGTGCTCCTCAGCAGCCAATCAGAGTCAACCTTGTCACTCGACAGTGTCCACGTCAACGATTTAGAATATCACCGTTGGGGAGCCTCGGGGGACAAAACGGGAACCTCTAACACTTAGTAAATAAACACTGAGAATACATATCCCTTCCACTGTCTTTGTTCATGGCTAAGTAATGCACAGATTATTTAACATGGAGTTGTCCTTAGAAGGAGCCTCGAGAGAATGCAGTTGATGTCCTGAGAAGTGACTGTGTCTTAAAACGAATTAAATCTGTGTCCTGTTCTGAAGGGGCCCTGTTCCGTTCGGTGTCCTGTGAACGACCGGTAGTTTGTGTGTGTATGTGAGAGTGAGTGAGTGAGTGCGTGTGTGTTGGTGTGCTGCATTGTGTTATTTTCTTTTAACAGAAATCCACTGAATGTATTCTTTCAGTCCACGAGGATGGAGCAAGGCAGGAACCTGCTGTGTTTAGATGAGTGCTGCTGATCCTTCCACGGTTCTGTGTGTGTGTGTGTGTGTATTCTGTTGTCTGCATTCACATACACACTGACATTCTCAGTGGGGCGTGTTTGTGTGTATATTTGAAAGCATGCATGCATTCGTATGTGTGTGTGTGTGTGTGTGTGTGTCTCCCTCTTCCCTCAAAGACACTGGTGGGTGTGGAAGTGCAGATGTCAGGTGTTCAGTCTAAATATGGCAAAGTAGACTATAATATATAGGTGACCTGCTACCCTCCAGTCTTGTGTGGACTTTAAACATTTCCTATGCATTTTTCTTTTTGTTTACACTTAAATAAACTTGTATTTCTTTGATTTCTGACTGGACTTTTTCCTCATTTAATTCAAAGCCATCAACTCGGTGAGACGTGTCATTTTGCAATGCAGAACATTTCTGGCCTATGTTACAAAGCTCGCAAAGCAAAGGGGTCAATAACATTTTGGGATTTCCATGTCATTGCCTCTCCGCTCTGAAAATGTAATCTTGGAACATTGAAATGATAGAAAGTTCAGTACGCGTATGTAACCTCATGAACTACTAAAAAACAATTTCCTACCAGTAAGACAAGACATTGGTCCCACCTTTAGTCTGAATATCAGAATGTCTTTAAGCTTTCATTTCACTCCTCATCCATGATGGCTACCAACCACTATGACAGTACTGTAAGTCAACTGAAAGTGGCTTGCTCACACTGCAACATGCCCACGGTAAGCCTGGATGTTCTGCCATGGGAGATATCAGTGTTGTTCCTGACCCCATGTGCTTCCCCACCTGAAATCCTGCTGCATACTGAATGTAGGAGATTGCAGAAAGACCCCACTCTTTGGCAATAACGAGGCGTGGCAAGGATTGGAATGTCAGCAAAACAGACCGGTGTTCAGATTAAACGTCTCAGTTGTGTCAACCCAGAACACGAACAGACTAACAGCTAATTGTCAACCCTGAACACAAACAGACTAACAGCTAATTGTCAACCCAGAACACAAACAGACTAACAGCTAATTGTCAACCCAGAACACAAACAGACTAACAGCTAATTGTCAACCCAGAACACAAACAGACTAACAGTTATATCAATCAATCAAATGTATTTATAAAGCCCTTTTTACATGTCACAGTGCTTTTACAAAAACACCCAGCCTGAAATCCTGAGGAGCACGCAACAACAGTGTTGTGTAGATGTCAAACCAGAACAAAAACGGCTATTACTGGGGAAGCAAAGCGTTTTATTTTTTTCAGTTTGTTCAGAGGTTAGTATTAATTTATTTGAGGATATTGGTATCGCCATTTAGAACACTTCCTAAAAATTGAAATGCATTAAACAGGCACTGAAAAACCTATCTTTTTAAAAGATGTGTAGATTTTCTATGGACATTGTGTGAAATGGGAAAGGGTGGACCGTCGATGTGACGACTGATACAGGAAGGACTTCCCTTTGAGCACAGAACCACCACTTCTGATGGAGAGGGGTTCCTATCTGCTCGTACTGGAAGAGAACCATGCAAAGGTGGGATCCACTCTGTCAGTTTTACAAATGCCTGCATGCATCCTAAACAGTCCCTAGACATTTGTGCGTGCAGAACTTACAAGAGCCTTGGTCTGGATGTTTTTCCCTGGGAATTTGGGGCATTTCCTTGGCTCCTACCTGCACAAATGTTTGCTCAGTCCGGTGATGACCGGGCATTGGCAAATACCCCTGATGAAGCAGGCAGACGTATTTATTAGAAGGGGAGAGAGCAAAAAGCAGTTGGGGACATATAGGGACGGCTTCTCTCCCCTCAACACACGTCAATACTTTGGCTGAAAGGCTTTGTGCTTCAGCGCGATCCTCTCAGCCGTCCGCCGTATCCGACCGTGACTCCTGCTCCAAGGAGGGGTGGCGCCGTTGACACCGGTGCCTCTTCATGTGGCCGTGGAGGCCGATGCTTTGGTGTGTGGGATGACACAGCCGCCGACAGCACTAATAAGCCTGTCGCATGCAAGGGATGAGTGGGCAGACGTGACAATACCAGGACGGCGTGTAACTATTACCATTAATGTTGTTAGTGTCTCCCAAAAGCCATGAACGTTTAGATCTTGGACGTACTACTAGGTAGACTTATCAACATTACTGTATACTGGAATACGTGAGAAGATGCTGCAATGTTCGACAAGGACAGGGGCTACGCTGCTACGCAGCTCTGAAGAGGGCTTCACGGGGCTTAAAAGACCCAAGAGATCAATGACCAGGAATTAGGGCCCTAAATATAGACAGAAATCTTGACCACCGCAAAGAGATCCCATCTGCTGTACTGAGTCCATACGTGTGTGTTGACTGGGATTACATGAACTACAGTCAGGTCTTCCTCTGCCATCGCTAAACATGGGAGCCCTGAGGCACAGAGCTGAACACGGGGCAAGGGTGTGCGGGTGTGTGTGTGTGTGTGTGCGCCTTAAGTTGAGTTTTTATAGAGGTGGTTGAACCCCAGTACCCTCTGTATTTGTGCTGGAGGGTGCAGAGCCGCATCGTACACAGTGTAAGATCACATTAACAGAGGAACAGTCAAATTATTATGTAGGCTACTTGTTTTTGATTTGTCCTTCCCCAGCCCCACCCCCCTCCTGACCCAGCCCCTCCCCCCTTTTTTTCCTCAGTCTCCCGCACGCTTCCTCTCTCGCACTCACAAAAACCATTGCTTTTTCATGTATCTTGTATTAGAAAACGTTTTGTAAATGCTAATGCGTTAATAGTTTTAGGGTACAAAAAATAGAAATGTGATTACTTACAACATTTTTGGTAATTAGCTCACGTTGAGTGCCAAAGAAATTACAGTTGGGAATCAAATGACTTTATCTCACATCATTTAGTTCTAAATACTGGAATGATTTGCTTGTCTATACATTTTCTTTACTTCTTACAAGTCTTCCCCCCTTCCATATTTCTGAAAAAACATTGACTAGATTATCTTCGACTCTGCTTCTAAAACTTGCAAATCCCACTTGGTAAATTATTATTACTTATTTCACTCAAACAAGCCGTACATAATTTTCTCAGTTCTTGATTCAAGCACTTTGAAATGCATTTATTTGTAAGAGTGATGTGATGTGCGGTAAATACATTCGTATTTATCTGTAGTTGTTCATTTCTACAGCTTGAGGTCACTGTTGCATCATGGTACTTCAACCGGAGAACATGCGTTTTGTACCGTCTCAACAGTGCACTTGAGGAGACGCATGTGCGCATACAAAACCTGGGCCAGACAGAGTCCCAGTCACGATTCGAGACACCACGAGGACACAACTACCCACAAGGCACCTGGATAAATCCGGCAGATGTCTGGCAAGGGCCTGTTAGTAGGCCTAACAATAAGGATGGCTGCACAGATAGGTACACAAGCTAATGAATAAACATCTGTGTGCATGTACACGTGTATGAGTGTGTGTGTGTGTGTTTGTGTGTGTGTGTGTATGGTAGAAAATCGGTTTTCTCAGTGGAGCCAATTAGCAATACCGGGTGTATCTTGTCTAGGAAGTGCCAGAGAGAAGATGTCTGAATAAATACACACCTATTCCCATTCACTCACACAGAACCATCTCAACAATTTGCCTGTTTTTTAAATAGCCACTCTTGACAAATCGCCAAATTCGGAGAAGTGAAGCACACTGGTGAAGGGGTGTTCTAGGTGTGTATAGCACCACTGACTGTGTGTGTGTGTGTACATACTTGAACTTCTTAAAGGACTGCGATGAGGATCCTGGATAATAAGTGAACATATAGCTGTGGTAGACGCCACTAGACCAACTTCTCCTTGGCCTGCCACTCTACCACCGTCAAGCTACCGCTGCCAGTTTAGATTGAAGTTGTATAGGTATTCACACGTCCCTCCTACCGAGATGGATGAGCAAGGCGCTGCGCATTACAGACAGGCCCTCAGAAGCCAGGACCCTACAACATCCGGCCCGTCTCTTGCCCCGGCTCCTCGTTGGAACTTTCCAGGAGGTCCACACTCTGACGCACAGTGGCCCGTGTGAGGCTGAGGAGACCTGTCACACTGAGGGAGTCAGAGAGACCGTTCTCGCCAAGAACACGAGCACCGCTGGTTACGCAACTCAGCTGGCGTTCATGTGCTTGTGTTCGGAGCGGCTGGAACGTGGTCACGGGGGGTGGTCACGCGTGTTTGCGAGCGGTGGAAACACGGCACGGGGGCCAGGAGGACTGTCGGTTCCACTCGCATGCCGGGACTTTCTTTCAACCCCATTTTGGGACAGTGACACTTTTCTAAGGCTTACGTGGTCACCGGTGACGTGACGACACAGGGGATGCAGCAGTCCTAAAGAGAGAACGATGGACGGGAGAGAGAGAGAGAGTGGGAAAATAGTCATGACAGTGGACGGAGGTCCGGAATAACCCTGACGTAGGAGGGACGTAGGAGTGACGTAGATAAGGCTTGGAAGACCTGATCGCCTGCGGCGAACTCAAAGCATTATTTCACCCAGACAAAGGATGGGAGAGGCAGTGGGGGGCGGAGCGGGAGGGAGAAAGGAGGGTGGGAGAGAGAGAGGGATCGAACCATAGAGAGAGAGAGAGGGATAGAACCATAGAGAGAGAGAGAGAGAGAGAGGGAGGGTGGGAGAGAGAGAGAGTGATGAGACTTCAACACGTCGTGTTCTAGGCTGAGCGCCTTCACAAGTACAAGAACAACAAGAAGTACAAGAAGAAGTTGCAATTTCTGCGGCACTGTCACCGTGCTACAATTAAAATACGATAAAATGGGTCAAATACGATAAAATAGACAAGGAATACGAGGCAAAAGAACACGTCTCACAGGTGTTCCTAATGCGTAGTCTCAGTTCTATCCTTTGCTTTTGCCTTTGGAGTCTGTGCTTTGTGTCTGTTGGTAGGCATAATCCATCAAGAAGGACAGGCAGTAATCTATGAAAAGAAAAGCACGCAATCTGGAGGCTAAAAGAAACACAGACTATGTACAAAAGTTGGCAAATCAACAGCCTGGAATGTCCTGAGAAAGAAAGAGGAAACTGGTTTCTTTAGTGGATGTGTTTTACTTGTTGAAGAGTGAAGTAAAATCAGAAACTTCCCAAAACAAACAACAGCTAAAAATGTCTGCCATAAACGCTAGGTTAAAGCGTCTCAAAGGATGATATCAAGACTTTGGTCAGGTCAATGTGTCGTAGACTCACTGCTGTTATTGTATGTAAGTGATTCACGACTAAATGCCAGCCTTTACACTTCTCACATTTGCTTTAAGTTAAATCCCAATACATACTATGCTGGCATAAAATGGGGGACTGGAACTTTGAATTGCTGTCATTCTTAGTTGGTGAAACATGTTGAAAGATCTAGAAATAACAGGCTATTTTCTGTACTTTTGCAATGTCCGCAGATTCACGTTTCTCTCCCAGTATATTATCGTTACAATACCACTTCCAATGCCCCAACAACACAGACTGCAAATCAAAACCTGGTATAAGGACACATCACCAATTTGGACCACTAACACGCAGTACCAAGATCAGTTGTTTTGTCCACACAGTCTGTCTGTTGAAGGCACTGAGCAATGTTTATATGTAGTTAAAATTAAATGTCCGTATTGATGTGAACAGATGTGTCAACTACTGTTTTGCATATTCCACGGTAAATACTGTAGTATCCTACCGTAAAATCTAATCGTTTAGTGAACGTAATTCAGGAGAGATTTGTCTGTCTGTTCCAGATGTAGTAAGTCTGTGAGTGGGTCTCTGTATGCTATGATGTGATTCTGTGAGACAGACCTACAGTTATCGTATCTGACACTCTCAGTTCCCTGCTGCCACTCTGATGCCACTCCGATGCCTACTGTATGTCTCTCACTACCACACAAAACAGAGGACACACACACACACAATGTTTATCTGCATTAGTGTTACAAAGCAGAAGAGACCAACAACGCCTGAAAGAGAGAATGTTCTTTTCTCAATGCACACACGCACACACACACACAACACAGACACACAACTTCTACTTTTCTCCTTTTTGATGACAGATCAAAAAAAGCATTCAAGTGACTCATCCTGAATCTAAAACAAGCTCCACAGTAAAAACAAATCTGCTTCTTCTTTTAAATTGTAGGGTTTAAATTATTAAACCCCTACAAAGTATTAACTAGTGTATATACTTTGTACTTAGTATATACTTTGAGGTTGTCCTTTGACGGCTTCTAATTGGCCCAGGTAGAGTTCCTGCCACACAGTTCAGCTGTTTCACTAGACTACAAGATCAGGTTGGTAATCTATGTCAAACAGGTTACACGGCCGATTGTCTGCAAGTTTATGTTTTTTCCATATATTTTTTCTTAGTTCAAACCCAAACAACTAGGTAATCAATCAAGTACAAGGTGAGAGGATAAACCTGGAGACACACGCCCCTCTGCGGATCCGGGTGGACACCTCTGGCTTACCAAATCTGGCAGGCTGAATCTGGCAGGCTGACGCTGGCAAAGTGAATCTAGCAGGCTGAATCTGGCAGGCTGAATCTGGCAGGCTGACTCTGGCAAAGTGAATCTAGCAGGCTGAATCTGGCATGCTGACTCTGGCAAAGTGAATCTAGCAGGCTGAATCTGGCAGGCTGAATCTGGCAGGCTGAATCTGTTTTACCCAATCTGGCAGGCTGAATCTGGCAGGCTGAATCTGGCAGAGTGAATCTGGCAGAGTGAATCTGGCAGGCTGAATCTGGCAGGCTGAATCTGGCAGGCTGAATCTGGCAGGCTGAATCTGGCAGGCTAAATCTGTCAGGCTGAATCTGTCTGACTACAGTACACAGCATTTCTTATATGTTTTATTTGTTATTTTATTCAGAGACATGATAGGGGTTGCATGTGTGTGTCTGTGTGTGTGTGTGTGTGTGTCCGGACGCAGGCACGCATGTATGTCTGGATCGGAAGGTCCGATGCTTAATGTCCTCCAAGTAACCACATCCCATTATATTTAGATCTCCCAGACATTCCTTTCCAGCCTGGAACTCACAGTGACCTTATAAGGAAGTAGGTTCAGCTGTTAGAAAATACGAGAAACCCTAACCGACCATAGATGGTGTGCAGTAAGAATAATTACAGCCTGGTATTCGTATTGAATATCGGAAACATGTCCACTGATGCCCACTCACCTGTGTACAACAAGGAGTTGCTAGAGCATGAAAACTTAGAGCAACCCTGTCAAGTCCGTCAACGTAGATATTCCTGAGCCAATCAGCGCTGTCCTACACAAAGGCCTGAGGGGGGGGTTGGAAAAACAGGAACAGGATTCAAACTAGCAGCGGTTCTAATGTAAAGTAAGACTTTTCCAATAGTTAATTCACCCGACTGTGCCTTTACTGAGGGGCACGGCTTCTACTTCAGTGGGCAGTTATAAGGCATCACAGTGGACAGTGAAAGCCACAATTAGCCTGCTTAAAATTGTATCCAAATAAAAACCTGCGACATATTCTATATTTTAAAAATGAAAGTATAATATAGAAAATATCCCAAATATGAGCCTCGTAGATAGCAAAAGGGAGGATGTCATTTGATTGAGCTACTTTTCCTATTCATCCAATAATCTCCACAAAACCTCTGTCTGGGTTGTGTTCATGCTTGGACTACAGGATTGTCTTGCCCGACTTCAAGGAACATGTCATAAAACCTTTGGTGTGGATTTCACACATTCCTAATGAACTTTATCACACACGCCACTAACATGGAGTGAACGTGACGTCGATGATCACTTTGTGTTTTCTGGTTAGAGCATCTTGCGTATCGCTGGCAGGAAATAACAAGTTTGTTAGGATCAAAAGACATATAAAAGAAGTATATTACAGAACCTGCATGAGTCTAAACAGAACCTAATCCTGGGATGAAGTAAATAAAGGAATATGGCCCAGAGTTTATGCCAAAGGCACACCAGAATACCTACCCAATCCCAAGAGGGGTTTGGTTTTCCTGAATTGTCCAGTCTTTATTGTGACTAAAATCTGCTTAAAGAAAATGTCAAATTGGCAGAAAATTATACCAAGTCATTCACAGCTATAATTACTGTCAAGAAATCTAAAGACAATTTCTATTAATACATCCTCACTTTATATTAAAATTAATTGTTGTACATCCTTTTTTTGACTTCAAAATGTGAAGTGGGTTGTATAAATCTGTTAGGGTGAAGAAAATCTGTTAGGTATCTATAGAGTGCCAACAAAAATGGCACTCCAGGTAAATACAAACCAAAACATATGAAATGTGAAAACATATGGGCTATTTAAATATGATTGTTGTTCATCTGCTTGATCTTACACTCAAAAAAGGATTGCCAATAATTGTGGCATACATGTTTTTTAAGTAAATTAAAGTTCAGATTCATATGATTTATTTTATAAGATCAAGCTAATACATAATAATACATATTCATTTACATGAGTCAGATTTGTCCACCTTGGATTCTGGTTACTCTGGAGGCCACAATATTCTGGAGACCTTTCATGAACCCCTCTGAGGGAATCGTAAGAGCCGGATGAGGACAAAGCTTCCCCCCTCCCAGAGCCACTTAAAAATATACGTTGGGCTTAGCCTCCATTCATCTGTTAAGGCACAGTCAGTGCTCAAACTTAAACGGTGATGGTCAGCTTGGTGTTACAAAAGACCGCCTTAGAACAGCGCACGGTCCGGGAGGCCATGTACACTTAATTCCAGTAAGACTTTGTTAGCAGACAGCAATTGTTCATCTAAAATATATCTATCTCAAGTCCAATTCAGTGTGTTGCCTTTTTTTCAACTCATGGCAACAACAATCCTCCTGATTCAAACATAATGACGGTAACAGCTTGAACATTTCACAAATATGCACATAATTTCATACTCCCTCCATTATCAACATAAATATGTATCAGGCATATTGACTGCTGGACCGCCTCGAGTCTTAACTCTCTGGAGAGTAGGTTGGTCTAAACAAGCAGGTGTGCATATAGATGTGTGTGTGTGTGCTGTATAACTAGCAGGTCCCCAGAACCCGGTCCCTTGTTACCTAGCTTTATTTCAGAACCAGGCAAGCATGAAGATGAGAACATCTAACATTGACTTCTAGGAGAACACTAATTTGTTCTCTCTACCCAGCCACCCTCTCTTAAACCAGCCACCCTCTTTATCCAGCCACCCTCTCTTAAACCAGCCACCCTCTTTATCCAGCCACTCTCTCTTTAACCAGCCACTCTCTCTTTATCCAGCCACTCTCTCTTTATCCAGCCACTCTCTCTTTATCCAGCCACTCTCTCTTTAACCAGCCACTCTCTCTTTATCCAGCCACTCTCTCTTTAACCAGCCACTCTCTCTTTAACCAGCCACTCTCTCTTTATCCAGCCACTCTCTTTTTACCAAGTCACTCTCTCTCTGACTAGTCACTCTCTCTCTGACCAGCCACTCTCTCACTTTACCTAGTCACTCTCTCACAATTGCTCTCTCTCTCTCCTCCCTTTAGCCAAAGGCTGTTGATGGCATACTGGAAAACTGCCAAAGGGTGGGAACATCAGCATCGCAGATCTATCCTGCTTAGGGGGCGCTCCTTCAGCCAGAGCTAAGGGTTAGGGTCTAATCACGCAGGAGGATGTTCTTTACATAAGCACTTGTTCTAGCGCAATGATTTATTCCTAACCACTATGAATTCATCCTTAAAGTTTAGGTAGTATCGGACACTGCCATACTGTAAACATATGCATTCAAAGTGGCGATGCAGACTTACCCATAATATACCAGGTTCAACGGACTTAATGTGATCATTCTGTATAATTCCAAAAGTACAAACTACATTGCTGTTGACAGTATTAGTCCTTTGGTTCTAAGAATTCGCTTTTGTACTCAAATTGTACTTTTACACTATAAAAGAGATATACACATCTTAGAAGCATCTTCCCATTTATATATTTTTCAAAGCTCATCCTAGTCATTTGGGACTCTGATGTTCATCCATAACATCCTGTTTCTCGGGGGGGGGGTGAGTTGACACACGTCGTCCATCAACATCACATTCACTAATTAGGCAACAGCTTTACAAAATTGATACACACCTGAAAATACCCATCTCCACTATTAGTGCAATAATTAACAGTTTAAATCAACTGGCATCATCACTATGTCAAGTATCGGGAGATTTTAGAGCCAAAAAGAGACCCGAAAAAAGAAACCCGAAAAGAGTGTGGGGTGAGATCAAGAGTAGAGTCCATCAGCGAGGACCAAACAAACTTTATTTCTAATTAATTCCTACATTTAATCAGTGAATGAAATGAACGCATTGAAATACAAAAACAAACTGCATGTATTGAAACGCAGCTTTCTGAGTGGAGAGACAAACAGGTACCAGAAACAGCATGTAGTCAAATGTTTGTACTTTCAAACCTTGCGTTCATTGTCACATATTGTATATCTTCACCGGTGCACTTTACCATCAGTTTTTGATATATATGTATACAGTGGGGAGAACAAGTATTTGATACACTGCCGATTTTGCAGGTTTTCCTACTTAGAAAGCATGTAGAGGTCTGTACATTTTATCATAGGCACACTTCAACTGTGAGAGACGGATGCAATAAAATTCTAATTAATTACTGAAAAATCATACAATGTGATTTTCTGGATTTTTGTTTTAGATTCCGTCTCTCACAGTTGAAGTGTACCTATGATAAAAATTACAGACCTCTCCATGCTTTGTAAGTAGGAAAACCTGCAAAATCGGCAGTGTATCAAATACTTGTTCTCCCCACTTTATATTTGCAAGGCAGCTCATATGAGAAAAGAAACTTGATTCTCAAGTACACACCTTGCAAAGTAGGTTTGGGAATGTATTTTTCAGGTACCTACAAAGCTAGAATGAGAATTCATAAAGTGGATCAGACCATTTGGAATGACTTAAAAAAACATGTTACATTCTCTAAATGGAATCAGAAAGCCGTGCAAGGACATCAACTGTCTTATGCCAGATTGAACAGAATAATCACCCATTTCTCTCAGCTACAATATCCTTGTTGTTCAACAAAAAAGATGTGTGTGGAAAACCGTAGAGATAACCGTTTCCTAGATAACAATGTTTGATGGGCAAATAAAAATCTTCTTACATTTTGCATGTATCTGAGAAACAGCAATGAATCAAGTCTAAATGTTTTTGTTTCTCCTGATAAAATCAAGGGCCCATTTGGTTATTTCTTTACTGGTTAAGCAGTCAACCAATAAAACGGAGGAATAGACAAATCGAGATGAAACCTAAGCTTTGAATTGAAGTCATCTTTCCTAATAACATCTGATGGATCCCTTTGAAATCAAGAAGTTGTACGAGGGCACACATCTGACAAACTCACCTAGCTTTGCAGGTGCCTGAGGGAGGGATGCTGGCCCATCTTCCTCTCTCACGGGGCTTCTCTCCAGCTGCTCATCTGCTGGGGTACAGTTGTGGCTTAATACCAGACTGGTGTTTAGCTTTGTTCCTTTTGCTGACATCACAGTGTTTGTGTATACTGTGCTGCTTTAGAGTTTACCTATTGTGTGTTCTAGTTATACATTCCTTGTATAACCATGGCTCATTGTTAACTTCTTTCCTATAGCAGGGAAACATTTCATTTAGGAAGTCGTAGAGCAGGATTGGATTATATTTTGACCAATGGCTCTTTGTCCACTCTGTCGTCCATTTAGCATTTATTTGTATGCAGTTTGTTGAGTTCTGATGCTTCCTGCAAGACTACTCCACTGCTGAGGTAGGTTGTGACGTTGCTGTGGTCTGAAAGCATTGTTAATGTGCAGACAGTGAATGCTCTGAGAGGCTCTGGGTTGAGGTCAGTGATGACGTATCCACTGTATGAGTCCTCTCAAACTCTATCATTGATCATAAGGCCCAGCCTGCCACAAAACTGCCGAGTTGTGACCCGTTTTTATTGAAACCCACCACAGACTCGTACAAGTCCATGAGTTTGGAAATTAATTGAATAGAGTGGGTTAGGTCAGAACTATACCAAACTCCTGAATGTCTTCCCCGTTTGATCCTTTGTCAGTGCTTAATGATCTAGAGCAGGGGTGTGCCCTAGAGCAGGGGTGTGACCTAGAGCAGGGGTGTGACCTAGAGCAGGGGTCTGACCTAGAGCAGGGGTGTGCCCTAGAGCAGGGGTGTGACCTAGAGCAGGGGTGTGACCTAGAGCAGGGGTGTGACCTAGAGCAGGGGTGTGCCCTAGAGCAGGGGTGTGACCTAGAGCAGGGGTGACCAAGAGCAGGGGTGACCTAAAGCAGGGGTGTGACCTAGAGCAGGGGTGTGACCTAGAGCGGGGGTGTGACCTAGAGCGGAAGTCTGACCTAGAGCAGGGGTGACCTAAAGCAGGGGTGTGACCTAGAGCGGGGGTCTGATCTAGAGCAGGGGTGACCTAGAGCAGGGGTGACCTAGAGCAGGGGTGACCTAGAGCAGGGGTGTGACCTAGAGCGGGGGTGTGACCTAGAGCGGGGGTGTGACCTAGAGCGGGGGTCTGACCTAGAGCAGGGGTGACCTAGAGCAGGGGTGACCTAGAGCAGGGGTGACCTAGAGCAGGGGTGACCTAAAGCAGGGGTGTGACCTAGAGCGGGGGTCTGATCTAGAGCAGGGGTGTGCCAACTAAGGTCTGTAAGCAGGGGTGTGCCAACTAAGATATTAAAATTTTTTAAACATTATAATGCACCCACTGTATAAATGTTTTCATTATTTACCTTGTCTGGCCTGTAAATCATTTATGATTAACAAATTAGAAAAACAAACGTGGCCCTCCATTACAGATGCAACATATTAATATTTTGTTGTCCTACATCCTACAGGTGCAATGTCTAAATATCCAAAACTGCATTCCTACATGATTTGTTGTAGGACACAATCATTTCTTTCTTTCCAACTGTCTTTTCTCTCTCCGTCTCATTCTCTCTTCCAGCTTTCTGTTTGAATTACGGTGGATTTGGGTCATGAAGAGGTGATGATAATTGGCTCCACAGGAAACAGTCTATTTGATGTGATGAATGCAAAGAAGATCTTAAAGCTTGACTTGATACGAACAACCCTTAGACTATTGACAGGTCAGATAGGCCCTAGAATGCTATCTTTATTACACAGACTATCACAGGATGAGGAATGTACGTGTGGTCTATTTAGTATTCAAACACATATACAGCCAGTCTAACATTTGTTATTGTTTTCCAGAATAATAGTGAATACATCCAAACGATGATATAACACATGGAATCATAAAGTAACCAGCAAAGTGTTAAACAGATTGAAATACAGCTGGTTGAGAGAATGTAAAGAACGTGCCAATGGAGACAGAGGGTGGCTACTGAAGAATCAAACCCAATGTTGTTCAACACGTTTTTGGTTAATACATTATTTAATTCGTTTTAATTCATAGCTTTGATGTCTTCACTATTATTCTACAATGTGGAAGGAAGTGAAAATAAAGAAATACTCTTGTATAAGTAGGTGCATCCAAACGTTGACTGATACTGTACAAACTTGTGGGCATACAGACAGTCGGACGCACACACACACACACACACACACACTCACTGACTAAGTCAATGGAGTGTACACAGCATTTAGAAGTCACCAGATAAAAGTTATAAAAGTGATATGCTGTACGGACAGCTGGTGATATGAAGGCTGTGTCAACAGTAAGTATGCGTGTTCTATTGGGTTAATATAGTTATCCGATCAGCAATACACGTCTCCACCATGTCATAAAGCACGATCAATACCAACGGCCCATCACCTTGGTGGATCATCATATGATGTGACACACAAACGTATGCTGAACCCACCCACACACACACACACACACACAGCACCCTTAGTATAAGGTACACACACACACGCACACGCACACACACACAAACACGCGTTTACTAAGCTTTCTAAATCTATGGGAGCAAGGTTGATTGCCACAAAAATCCTGCTCCAACTCATCCCGAACATTTGTCCTAATCCTAATTTAAACCTTAAACTACAACACACACAGTATGTATTATAAAAGAGACGAGGATATGAAGGTTAAACCAGAGGTTAAACCTAACCTCTACCAAAACCCTGACCTCAACCTTAATAAATTAACATTGATACCTAAACTTTACCTAGCACTAATTCCTAACCTCAATTCAATCCACCCTCATTGTCCCACCTGGGTACCAGCTTTCCTACATCCACAGAACCATCTACAGCAGGGGTCTCAAACCGGTTCCACGGAGGGCCGAGTGTCAGCAGGTTTTAGTTTTTTCCTGTAAATTGGTTCCAGGTTCAGACCTAAATAACCAGATGAGGGTAGACCTGACCAATCAGTGACATAATTCATCAATCAAGTACAAGGTGAGAGCAAAAACCTGCAGACACTCTGCCCTCCGTGGAACCGGTTTGAGACCCCTGGTCTACAGTACCAGCATTGCTATATGTTGCTATGGTGAACGATTCACCTGTATTCTATTTGGAATGGAAGTGCACTATTTTGCTGATAGTTGCACCCTTTGTGTAGTACCGTCTATTTTATTATTCTTTTAGTCAGGTTAGGGGGTGTGGGTAAATGTTTTATTCTTTAGTTTTGTGTATTTCTTGTGGGCACTAAATAATGGTTGACCTAAAAGCACCGAATAATAATAATCTAATAAAATGTAAACACTGAAAGTGGATAGAGCAAGAATTTCAAACGGGTTCCACGGAGGGCAGAGTCTCTGCAGGGTTTGCGTTTTTTCCTTTAAACGGGTTCTTAGTTCAGACCCAAACAACCAGATGAGGGTAGAACCTGACCAATTAGTGACCTAATTAATCAATCAAGTACAAGGTGAGAGCAAAAACTTGCAGACACTCAGCCCTCCCTGGAACCGGTTTGAGAACCCTGGGATGGAGAATAAGGGAGGTTGAGGAAGAGAAGAGAGAGCAGTGAATGGTTTAAGGCGTCGTTGTCTGTCTGTGAGGAGAAACCACGACTATCATAACAGTTGTAGACCGTCACTGGCGCATCAAATATTGAAGGGGCATTAACAATTCAAGAGGTTAAACAATCCTGTGTTGTTTTCCCTGTTCACCGTGGTTTTGAAGGATTCCTCCAGAACACCTTCACACGGTTCCCGCCCAGGACAACAGTGGTGACTCTGAACGCAGCCACTCCAACAGGTTGACAGCACCCCTGCCTGTGATTTCCAGTGTCTTCTCAACAGGCGCTGCTCATTGACAAACAGCGCCACGTTCAAGGGGATCATGGGTAAATTGGGACTGATTTGTATGTAAGTCAGTCAGCTGTTTTTTTTTTTTTTTATACACTCAAACAAGACCAAAACGCCCAAATCAAACCCAGGCAGCTCTTTTATAACTAACCAAAGACTAACTTGACGCCATGATGCATTCTGTAATATGTATTTATTATGTGACAATCCGGCACACTGGCTGACCATACAGCACAGCATGTTTTGCATTAAAGTACCAACTCAGTCTGCGTTGGGTGAGGGTTTTAAACATTCAAATTGACTACTACGATTTATTGAGTGCAATTAATGTGGTTGGCTATGATCAGAAAATGTATTTAGAAGACCAAAACAGTCATTCAAGATTAGCTAACAATGCTTTAGCAAGCTAGTTAGGTTTCCTGTGTAAAACGTATGATCATTATTTTCTTTAATAATAACTATAAAATAATCAAATGTACTGTAATTTAATTGGCAGGACACAATGATAGGTCCTTCGTAATACCTCCTGTAAGAACAGTCCTGATTGGTCCACAGGTTTGCCCTGTAATTAGCAGGACACAATGATAGGTCCTTCGTAATTCCTCCTGTAAGAACGGTCCCGATTGGTCCACAGGTTTGCCCTGTAATAAGCAGGACACAATGATAGGTCCTCCGTAATTCCTCCTGTAAGAACGGTCCCGATTGGTCCACAGGTTTGCCCTGTAATAAGCAGGACACAATGATAGGTCCTTCGTAATTCCTCCTGTAAGAACGGTCCCGATTGGTCCACAGGTTTGCCCTGTAATAAGCAGGACACAATGATAGGTCCTTCGTAATTCCTCCTGTAAGAACGGTCCCGATTGGTCCACAGGTTTGCCCTGTAATAAGCAGGACACAATGATAGGTCCTTCGTAATTCCTCCTGTACTACCGGCAGCTAACGAGTTCTGGGTCTAACGGTCCCATCCGGCCTTGAGGCGTGGATCTCTAGCTACATCGCTTGTTAGGGAATGTTAATTATATTGTTAGTCAACAACAAAGAGATCGAAATAATTAACTATTTAACAGCCTACCAGAAATGCACTAAATTATTTACCCTTGATATGCATTATGCATTCATTATACATTTTTGACAATGTTTTTTGCTTCAGAAACAATGTGATCCATGGCTGGTTGTTTGAACGCAGTCCCTACAGACCGGTTGACCGATTTCGTGTGATCAATTAGACACAAGTGTGTGTTGAGACTACTTATTTGCTTTTACTCCCTTTTGCATAAAGTATGACGCCCTAATTAGGGCGCAAGTTAAAATTCCTTTGTGGATTTTAGTAAAGACTTCACCCACATAATAAATACTTTGAGACCCCTATAAAGGCCTGGACATTTTTATATTTTTTATACTAATTACTCATATGGGGTTATAGTATTTCCCTTTTGCATTGGAGAAAAGTGTGTGCCCAAAGTTCGAACTTGTCATTTTAACTTAATTTCATATTTTCTTATTTAAATTGCATCACGATTCACTCACGCTGTCTAAAAAATGGCACTTCTAGTTTGAAATAAACTTTTTATTTTCAATAAACAAGAAGAATCTGATGTGTCAATCCACCCAATCTTTCCACTATTTTCTGACAGAAAGTGTAAGTAAAGTAGAAAGAGTTAATAAGGACCATGGAAACTGTTGAAAACACAGAGGCACGGGAGAATGGAGGACTGCAAAACAAATATCCAAACACAAAAAGATTCACTAATGAGTATTGGTTCACAGCCAACTACATCTTTAGTCAGGATGAGGGAATAACCCAATTTTTTTTAAACAGTTACACAACACACATTATGTTTATATAGAATTTCCTATTCGTTGACAAAACATAATGCAAATAATTTATACTCCAAAGCATGGTAAAAAATGCTTATTAAGGTATGTTTCACCCAGTAGAAATATTGTATAATTGTACACACATTGTACAAATGTAACACACAGCAAACCTTCTGGTCAGGCAGGTATGGATGTGCCATCCTGGAGGAGCTGGAATGCCGGTGCTGCCAGAATGGGCTTCAAGTGCCATCTCATGCCACCGATAGTCACAAGAACACTGGCAAAATGCTTTACAGAGAAGAATCACTCCGGAAGGATGAGGAAAGTACAAATTGTCTGTGGACACGACCTGCAAAAAACAGGTGTTGTCTGACTGTTGCCTCTCCAATGCATCAGTTGTCACTTTCATTGGCACCAAAACAGGTGACATTGATTCACAATCGCTTAAGCTTCCTAACCGGACAGATTGACATCCCTGAACTATAATTGACTTGGTGTTATACTGTGATGATTACGTGTTCCCTTCATTTTTTGAGCCGTGTCTTTTTAGATTTTACTCTATAATAAAAATTTTCCTAGTGGGGACCAGCTGAAGAAATACTTGAGGAGACCGATTTCTCAGGTTTTACTGCCATGTGGGGACGTCTGGTCCATGTGGGTATTCTTAGACCAGGATCACACGCACATAAACATGCGGCTTTCTTTTATGGGCATGATTCCGCCGTGTCCGCGGAAACGGCTGTCACCATTGTGATGGTCGTCATCATGACAACGATGCCGCTGGGTTAACAGTACCACGTTGAGTTGGATAAAAGACACGGCTGTCAGTTCATGCGGTTGCGCAACGCTGCGAGTCCAACGTCACACGTCATAGACACATGGTATGCAGATAGTATGACATCTACAGGACTTGGATTTGGAATTCACACACGCGCGCACGCACACACACACGGACACACACATGCACAATAAGAGAGAGCCTGGGACAGGGTTTGGTTGAGGAGAAAAAGGACAACAGGACACTGTGATGGAGAGAGAAAGGAGAAAGAGAACATTAGAACGTGGGGAGGTAGTAGACTAGCACGCACGTCATACTGGCTTGAGGGTCTGGAAATGGTTCTAAGACCCAACGGCACAGAGCGTTCATAAGACTTCAGCACCAAGCTCTACGCTGGTTGCTTTACCATGTGACCTGTAGAACAAATAGTCACGGGGGCCCTAATGACTGACATGGCAACCTGACAGGTCATAAAATGTAAATCCTTCAATTAAATTTCCATCAATTTAGGCTTAAACAAATTATGAACTATTGTTTTTTTGATAGGACTTTCCACTTCTTCCAGCCAGTCAGTCCTGGATTACAAAATGCACAATTCAGTAGCTTGCACAATTGCATGGACTTAGTTCGCTGCCTACATCATGAAATCAAATACATTACATTTGAGAAACCCAATTTGGGTAGCTGGTGTCCACTGGTATTAAAAACAACACTCCCTATTCTTTGGAAGTTCTTAGGAAACATTTCATTTTTATAAACCAGGCTTTAGTGGGAACTGGGCCCTGCACTGGATGCTATTTTCCTGGTTCGCTGAAGGATGAACCCAGCTAGTTAGCCAATCAGCTTCACCAATTCACTTTGGTTAATCACTTTCACTAATTGGATTTGGGGAAGCCTATCGGCAAGACAGTGGACGCCAATTAAAACAACTCTTCTTGTTGTTGCTTAAAAATACATATGTCAGTTGGAATCATTTGGCTGTGCCGCCTTTTTTTCAGAAAGTTTCCCCCACTTTGAGCTAGTTTTAATAGCTAGGTGACGTAGGTCCATAAAGAGTTAACTATCTAGACTGAGAAAGGATCAAATTGTCATGAACGCATTGATTAATTGTGTAGGCAAATCACTTAATGTGAAAGTTAAATTAATAAACTTGCTGAGATTATGTTCTAATATTTTCCTTTACACAGCCTCCTGAATAGCGGGTCAAAGTTATTGGATGTGTTGTCATGTGGGTCAAGTCAGCAAGGATGCAAGGAATTTGTGAGAAAAGGTGAGTGAGGGTGGGGGGGGGGGAGAACGCAGATATAGAAGAGGGTTGAGAAAAGGGAGAGCAGAGGGGGAGATCCTATCACTTGTCTTCTAATTAACAGCTCTTCCAGAATGAGTTTGGACTGTGTGTGTGTGAGAGTGTGTGTGTGTGTGTGCTTAATGACTGATTGAGTTTGGACTGCAGCTCTGCAACACGTCAATGTGCACCTTCTTGTCTCTGACACAACCCAATAATTACCTCCCGGAGATACCTCTTTTGATGTGTAATAATGCACACACACACACACACACACGCACACACACACAGTGAATTCATGCGGAGAGGTGGCGTGGACAATCCCTCAAGCAGAATTAGGCATTTATGATGAAAATAATGCAAGTGTTCTCAGCCTAATTGTCCTGGGAGATTTTCTCCAGGCAGACCTGCTCCAAGCCTGTACTGTAGTATTCAACGAGCTCCGTAAATCCATTAGGGATGCAAGCAGAATATACTGACTCTAAAACTGGGATCACTTCAAATCAGACTTGCATTGCGTGGGGAAAAGATGATATGCTATCACAGATGACAATGGCTCTCTACCAGACCAGCGCAACACTGCTACAAACACTGAGCCTAACGGAAGGCTTTTGATTCTCCAGCCATCACATGCTTCTTACACTGTGATTGTGATATCAGCGACGCTCTCAATGATGAACACGCACAAGCCACCAGCAAACATGTGCCTACCACCACAACAGATCCACTGAGAATGCCATAGTCATCGATTGCTATTTACTGTCTAATATATATGAAAACTGAATCATTTCCCCAAACACTATCCTTCTTACTGTCTCCAAACTTTGTTATTTCCCTAAACTTTATCCTAGCCCTATCCTAACCCAAAAAGCCTAACTCCTAACTCTAACTCCTAACTTCCAACCCTAACTTCTAAAACCTAACTCTAACTTCTAACTCTAGCTCCTAACCCAAGCTCCTAACCCTAACTCCTATCCTTAACCCCTAACCCTAACTTCTAACCCTAACTTTGAAACCTAAGCTCACAACCTAGTTAAAAATAAAAAACTGGGAACATGGAAAGTGGAGAACATGAAAAGTGGAGAACATGAAACGAGGAGAACATTAAACGGCGAGAACATGAAACAGGGAGAACATGAAACGTGGAGAATATGAAATGTGGAGAACATGAAACGGGGAGAACATGAAACGTGGAGAACATGAAACGTGGAGAACATGAAAAGGGGAGAACATGAAACGTTGAGAACATGAAATGTGGAGAACATGAAACGGGGAGAACATGAAAAAGGGAGAACATGAAACGTGGAGAACATGAAACATGGAGAACATGAAACGGGGAGAACATGAGTTCAGCCTGTTCCGACACCTGTCATTGAGGACAATGTGTGGGCTGTGTGGACAACTATAGCACACTGTAACACCTCCTAATCTCTTCAACCCCATCTACCTACACGTTGTCCTGGGTTTATTCTCTCTGTCCATATTGATGTATTACATAAATGAAACTGAGGTATTCTACAAATACAAAAATATAGATATCATAAAACCCTGCTGCATATTGACAAAAGCACATCCCTGACTAAACACAGCTAATGTCAAACCCACCTAGGAATCAACCATATAGACCCATAGGAATCAATATCACTTAGTAATGATCCGTAAATACCAGGCAAACAGAGGACTAGTTTGTGACATTTTTACAGAACACAGCAAAGAAAAAACAATACAGGACATATATGAATATATATGTATAATATGAATTTATATTTTTTTATAAAAAAAAATAAACAATGAGTAAGAAACAATGAGAAAGGAACACAACAGTTCAAAATGTAATGTTCATTGTTTTTCATGAAAACATATTAAATGGATTTGAACAGAACATTTAGCTAAACAAATATGAAATACATTTTATTAACAAGATTGGATAATGATTTTTAATTGAAATAACAATTATTCCCTTCAAAATAAGCTCCTTTTATTTTTCGAATAATCCTCCATTTGCAGCAATTACAGCCTTGCAGAACAACAGTGTTTTGATACGCAGGAAAATCTTTTAGTCAAATCTGTACCCATACTGTATGTTTCTGAAAAAAACTGGGTTGCTCATAGAGTTCCCTTATTACATCAAAAGCTACTGTCTATATATCCCAAAAGATAGGTCTCTTTATCATTTAAAGGTATTATTATGGCTGGAGCGGTGAAGACGGGGTATTTAGCTATCGGGAGCAGGAAACTTTATATTAAAGAAACTTTATATGAAATAAATGCTTTGATATAAAGTCAATTTCTTTAGAAGAGGGCTTAGATATGTAAGTTAGAAAATTCTAGAAAATGTAAAGCAACTATGAGAAGAACACCATTAATAACTCTTGCCAAAAGTTATATATCAGGAGTGTTTTTCCAACTTGTACGGGGTGCTTTTATTTTGTAAGTTTGCTTTGAATAGGGTTTCATAATGGGATTTCGTAACTTCATGCCTCGGGTAGGTTAATTTGCCTCTGGAAATCTTTAGATTTCCTGTCCTGAAGAGGTTTTGCATCTGTATTTGGCATACCATTGGAGACTGAGAAAATGGTTACTGAGGTTTCAGCAGGAGGTTCTGTGTAAGAATGACCCATTTCATGAACCCACCTCCAATAACACGTTTCGTTATCCGACTGCAAACGTTTTTGCTAATATTTGGAGATCTGTGTTGAGGCAAGAATTAGTCTAAAAGACCCAACATCTTACGTCCCTATTTCTTTATGAATACCTGCCTCATCCTTCTTTGTGCAAATTCTTTTTGATGGAAGGCAACAGAATTTTTTTACAAAATCATGAAAGCAAACCATCTGCACCAGGGGTCTTGCCACTCCTAAATGGATTGTTTCTGGACGTTTCTACAAGAAATATGTCAGCATTTAGGAGATGAAAGACCTTGGTTCTGTGAAGGGAAATTACACTTCTCCAGAAGGTCTTTAAGAGACGAGGGTCTGCGTTTGGTGTACACCGTGATTGGAAACGGATGAATCTTTAATTAATGTACATGGGAGAAGGAATAGTTCCATATTCACAGATTTGACACTGCACATTTTACGGTCAATCAATTTTACGAAGTTGTTCCGGAAAATAATTAGTCTGCAAATAGCGTTCTGTAAAATACAACACATTAAAATCAATTTCAAAGAAACAGTGAGAGAGAGAAAGAATTGCTAAATTGTGTAGGACCAGAAAAAACTATTATTTACTTAGTGCCCAGACTATTTCCTTTGTCTAACAACGATTACAAGCTGATTATGCCATTAAATCGAAAAATCTAATTCACCTCAAACTTCAAGAGGATATTACAGGAAATAGAAAAACGAAAGCTTTTTCCATAAAAAGGCAACTGAATACGTGTCTGATGCCACAGTGGATGGCTAAGAGTTTGTGTCATGATACTGTGTGTTATGATCCAGTGTGTCCGGGACACATAACAACAGATGTGTTGTTATTGCAGATTGCTGCAGACCAAGAGGAGATGAGGGAGACGGGGGCTGAGAGAACATTCTTGGTCTAAAAAGGGCCGACGACGCAAACACAAAGAGACAGATGAAAAGGATAGAAAGAGAGAGGCATAAAGAGGAGAGATGAGCTCTGAAGGAGAGAGGAAGGGCAAGAGAGAGAGAGAGAGGAGAGAGGCCAAAAGAGAAGGAGAGAGGAGAAGAAGGGGCGGAGCGGGGAGGATGGTACAGGAGCACATTAAGTCTGTCAGAGCCTCTCAATCTGCTCAGCAAGCCCTGGCATGTCAGATATGAAATATTTATCAGGAGCTTAAACACAATGATATCCCCAGCAGTCTCACACACACACACACACACACACAGACTGCTAAACAGCATCTGAGTGCCGTAGGCATAATACATCCATATGTGATGACTCTGTAGGAGGTTGAGACCCACTAGACTACATGCAACCAACCTGTTGTGTGGGATGGTCTGTGTTATACCAGGGAGATTAAGGTCCGATATGACCTGCTAACTACGGAAGAGACCTTCTCTCCATTAATGGACAAATACATGGCAAACAGCAGCCACAGAGAATCACACACCCACACAAACGCACACAAAAATCCCGTACACACACACACAAAGGTTAGAGGCTACATAGACCATCCAGGCAGTATGAGTCTATGCAATTATCACTGACTGAGACATTTACTGACATAACAGAACTCACACGCCCTATGTAGCCGGTGCAGAACTACAAACCCACCCGTAAACACACACTAGCAGACCTGCTGTACTTGAGTACACAGTCAATACATGACCACTATTAAGACATTGCATTGTACATATTGACTCTTCCCTAATTTGAAGTTGTTTGTTTAATATCATATCACTGGGGACTGATTCGTTTATTGGCCTCCCAGCATGTCAATACTATTGTCAACACATAGAACTCTGTCAAAATGCATCACGGTTTCAATCAATAGCACCTGGGAGCCAATTCAGCCCAATTCAAAGCATTGATAGATTAAAGTTAATAATTACCACACGCATGATGAGTGGAATCCACAATGAATAGGGCGGTGGTTCCTTGCCTAGACACCACACAAGAACACTAATGCTCTCATAACCTATCCCCTGACTGCCACTCTTACTCTAACCCTTAACTCCTTTACTTGACCTGTATTCCTAAACCTAACCCTAAGATAAACCTACCCCTAAGATAAACCTAACCTACATTCTTGAACCTTGCGACTCCAACACACGTGTAAGATGATCAGCACATACAACGCATAATAGTAAAAAGTTTGAACCATTATGCGTTTTATCATTCATCACTTGGTTGCATTAAAGTATCTGGATACATTATTTGCATTGGCAAAGTAAAATGGCCACCGTTGGCATTTCTTGTGAACTTCTCCTTCAAGCGAGATCCCTTGAGATTTCGGGGTTGAGTGGCTCAAGAGAAAGTTGACGTGGACATTGAATGGAGTGGCAGCAGGCCTGGGGGAGTGGATTATTTAATTACTTAATTACCCTTATTCATTCTTTAGATACAAGAATATTTCTCACCAGACACAGGCACATTGGGGTAATAATGAAATGGAATGATGGGGAAAAATCCTCGAAGAATAGTAAGGTACCTGAGAATGAGGTGAAGGATTTATTTAAACATGTCAATGTTTCTTCACAATAATAAATTCTCTCTCCATGCCATTCTGTAAGGCCATCCGTGATGTGGTCACCCTGGAGGAGGTCGTCCATGGGACAATTATTATTATATATGCATGGGTAAATAATAATAAACGCATTTACCCATATGCACTGAGCCATAGGCTTACTCGACTCAACACCTAACCTATGACAGTTTTTAACAGTAAAAAAAACGATTATTTGCAAAACTTCCCAATCGGATTGAACACACACGCACATAGCTTGTTAGAAGGACCAGATGAAACAATGTTTTAATTAGCAGCATGTTTGTACCGATCAATCCTATCGATCCGTGAGCGCTGGTGATGACTAAATTACTGTGTGATTAAACCACGTTCTCCTGCCCCTCAAGTCCTTAAGCCTCCTCTCCTCGCCCTTTCTCCTTTCCTGCTCTTTAAAATGGGAGCACGTAGAAAAAATACATATATAACTAGGATGCTAGCCTTTCCTTTGAATTGCTCACGTCTCAGGTTAAGCCATCTGGGAGCCAGTGGCTCATTCCCACCAATAATAGCAGCCCGCTGATGACTCCTAGGAGGGTAATATTCATCTTAACGGCTTCATCCTCTAATGCTAAACACCGTGCTGTGCTTCCATAGTTAGCAGAGGCAGTCTGCTGCAACCCACTAGAATTATACTTCTACGGGTGAAGCGTCGGTGCTTGATGAGAGGACTTGCTTTAGATCAAACATTAATGGTAAAAAACACCCGCCAGCAGACCACCGTCACCGTAGTACAGTAAACCCCTTCGTTAAAATGACTCACAGAGAAAGACAGACAGAATAACCCATGCAAAGTTAGAGGAGTTATGAGAAGTTAGACCGCCTGAGGAGCGTCAACACCAGGCAGGATATCAAATCCCATAATTAGTCTGTATTGAGCTTCAGACTGGAAATGTAGTGACAGAAAGGGAGAGTGTGTGTGTATGTGTGTGTGAGAGAGAGAGTGTGTGTGTGCATGTGTTGGATGGGGATGAGAGGAATGTTCAAAGTAACCCGTTTCTGCACTTCAAACTGAATTAGTTCTGTCTCAAGCATTGAGAGAGCCCCACACATCTTTATTCTCCAATCAACACGGATTAAGCGTGATTATGCACACTCACGCACAGATTACGTACGTAGTGGCCGACATGGTCGCGATGAGGCAGCAACAGGGACCAGAGACCTGCATGCGTTCTCATGGATGGTCAGGGGGGCTCGCGTCGAAGGGAACGCATTTAGTCACACCTCACAACCGGCAATAACGAGTCGCCCATGGATTCAATCTTTGGGAATTCCGTGTGCCAAAAGTTCATGTTAGCTTCTCAACTAAAGCTCCAACGAGAGGAGCCAACGTCGGTCTTCAAGAAAAATGCAAAGTTTATTTGTTAGAACCGTGTCCAGACAGATGTCCAGGCAGTTTTGCTTTCTCATACGAATGGCAGGTATAAAGGGGTGTTAAAGTGAGGACCAATGAAAGATGCAACCATAACCGCGTGTGTTAGTGTGTGGGTTTATGTCTACAGGTAATTCTACAGAGACAGTTGCATAAATAGCCCTCTGAATTATTTAGTGTGTTTACTAGAAGCTAGATGCTGTCTATAATTCGTCATTTAGATGCCCTTGGCCAGGATCTCTCAATCTTCATGTCTTCCTGTCATTCTGTTTTTCTCACCGGCTTTGCTCTCACTCTGTCACCTAAATTCCTGCCCATTCTCTGTCTTTTTCTTACATTTTCTCATGCTCTGCAGTTTTAGTGTTTATTCTCCA
Organism: Novumbra hubbsi; assembly: GCA_016801125.1. Taxonomy (NCBI): domain Eukaryota; kingdom Metazoa; phylum Chordata; class Actinopteri; order Esociformes; family Umbridae; genus Novumbra; species Novumbra hubbsi. The sequence goes on from JACXGK010000912.1 coordinate 75,067, forward strand.
GACACCTGGAGAATCAGAATATCATTATGGTGGCCTTCCATTAAAAGCACCATAATGATATTCTGTTCACATCATTTGGGTTATAGGTACCTGCACTTAGTGAATGTAGGTGGGTCTGATTCTGATTCCACCTCAACCCTCTCTCGCTCTACCCCTCATCTCCACCTTCACCCTCTCTCTCACCCTCTCTACCCATATCTCTCACCCTCTCTACCCCTCATCTCCACCTTCACCCTCTCTCTCAACCTCTCTACCCATATCTCTCACCCTCTCTACCCCTCATCTCCACCTTCACCCTATCTACTCCTCATCTCTACCTTCACCATATCTCTCACCCTCCCTACCCCTCATCTCCATGTCCAGTCTCTATCTCTCTAAGCTTTATTTTTGTCTTTCAGTACCCCTTATTTCTTCCTTCATCTCTTTCTCATCTTTCTTTGTTTATTACCTGGTTCTATTATTCATTAAATTTTTGTTTACTAAAATGACTTACAATGTGGAGACGTTTCTGCCCGTCTGGACAGTCAGAGTGATGCTGGATAACGTATCATTTTGTACAGCCGTGGCCAAACAATTTGAGAATCACACAAGTATTGGTTTTGCACAAAGTTTGTTGCTGCGTGTTTTTAGATCTTTTTGTCAGATGTTACTATGGTATACTGAAGTATAATTACAAGTGTCAAAGGCTATTATTGACAATTACATTAAGCACATACAAACAGTCAATACTTGCAGTGTTGACCCTTCTTCTTTAAGAACTTTGCAATTCGGCCTGGCATGCTGTCAATTTGTTCCATGAGGCACTTAGTTATCACTTTTGCCTTATGGTAAGGTGCTCTATCATGCTGGAAAAGGCATTGTTTGTCACCAAACTCCTCTTGGATGGTTGGGAGAAGTTGCTCTCGGAGGATGTTTTGATACCATTCTTTATTTATGGGGTGTTTTTAGGCAAAATTGTGAGTGAGCCCACTTTTTGTGAGTGAGCCCACTCCCTTGGCTGAGAAGCAACCCGACACATGAATGGTCTCAGGATGCTTTATTGTTGGCATGGTAGTCAACTGAATGCAGCTGCTCTGACTGGGGAGCCCACAACGGCATAGAGATGGCTAGAGGCCACACAATTAGTCCTGCCCTGAAATGGCCAGGGGATCGCAGCCAGGGCATGACAGCCCCAAACAATCGGAAAGGGGATTAATCCAAGAAAATGACTTTACCCCAGTCTTCAGCTGTCAAATCCAAGTACCTTTTGCGGAATATCAGTCTGAAGTGGCTTCACCTAGAGAGAAGTCGCTGAATTATCTTTGTGCCTGCTAGACTTTCTTAGGCGCCCTGAAGCCTTATACACAGCAAATGAACCTCTCTACTTGAAGTTCTTGAGGATCTTATAAATGGTAGATTTTGGTGAAATCTTGTTAGCAGCAATATTCTTGCCTGTGAAGCACTTTTTGTGCAAAACATGATGACAAAACATGTTTCCTTGCAGGTAACCATGGTTAACAGAGGAAGAACAATGATTTCAAGCCCCATCCCTCCTTTTAAAGCTTACAATCTGTTATTTTAACTCTATCAGCATGACAAAGCGATCTTCAGCCTTCCTTGTCCTCGTCAACACTCTGTTTTTACGAGAGAATCACTGACATGATGTCAGCCGGTCCTTTTGTGGCAGGGCTGAAATGCAGTGGAATTGTTTTTTTTGGTAAATTTTCATGGCAAAGATGGACTTTGCAATTAATTGTAATTCATCTGATTACTCTTCATGACATTTTGGAGTATATGCAAACTGACGTCATAAAAACTGAGGCAGCAGACTTTCTGAAAATTAATATTTGTGTCATTCTCAAAACTTTTGGCCACGGATGATGTCCTATTCTGAACAATGGTATGGTGAAATCTAATTTATAAAAGACAAATGATATCTCTTTCTCTCTGTTTCCCTGTCTCTCCTCTCCTCACCACTACCTCCTTTCTCTCTGTTTCCCTGTCTCTCCTTTCCTCACCACTACCTCCTTTCTCTCTGTTTCCCTGTCTCTCCTTTCCTCCCCACTCTCTCAGTCTCCCTCTCTCATCTCTTCGTCTGATGAATGTGTTTATCTTTAATCTGTAGGTCTGAGGAGAAGGGAAATTGTTGGGTTGTTTCAGGTCTAGTAGTGTTTCTATTAGCAGTGTTTCTATATCGGCAGAAGGTCATTGTTGAAATAAAAATGTAATCTCGTAAAGAATGTCTCAATGACCGAGCAAAATCCGGGTCTGCCTACGAGTGCATTTTTTGTGCTTCGGTCATTAAAGGCCAAATTCAATCAAACCCGCATTGTGGTATTTAGGCAGTAGCTCTTTTGGTTCTTTTATCCTAAGCCTCCACTGTACATTACAATTAGTATCAGGGCAATTCCCCACACAGGTATGCTTTACTTTTCATAATTACAGCTTGAGTAACTTGTTCAGAGTCTCCGATTGAACCAGGTTAACCAACAGCGGTCTGGGTCATGGAGTCTCAAGGATGTCTGAGAGGACCTTGGAGCTGAAAGACCGCTGTGAACGTATACATCCGGTCAGGCCCTCTGTGGAGGTTCATTTGGGTTGACAGTAGTTAGTCGGTAAGTATTTGAATCCTGTACGGAAAGAAGTAAAATCTGTTTCATCAATCCATTGCCCAATGCATAATGTCTCTGGGACCGCAAAAAGGTAGGGTCTCTGTGTTTTACAAAATCAAGAGCTCAACATTACGAAAACTTAAAGAGTAGGCTACATTACATTACACATGACAGAATCCATTCTAACTCCTACAAAACTCCCATCCCACGTGAATAAGAAATATATATATATACATATATACAGACACTACATCAAACATTGGTTCTCTCACCAGGACGTTGTCTGTAATAATTGTCAATTGGAACGTGACCTAATAATTGACCGTCGGAAGGCTTTGGGACACAAGACTGTATACCACAGGTACGACAATGAAACTTTGTTCCTGTTTTAACCGTAGGAGCCGGCTTAGACAGCGAAAAAGACACAACGGGGTTGCTAACCAACGACAATGAGGCACCTCTGGTGTTTGTGGGAACTGCAATGCGTTGTCCCTAAGCACAGTTCTTAGCCGTGGTATATTGGATATTTCTTACACCCACTCGAGCCTTATTGCTTAAATAACCGTCACGTGTGGGAACTACAGGTGGGGCGAGGAGACGTGTGTCTCTTGGTCTTGTCTGAATATCAAGTGAGCGTGTTAGCAGCTAGCGCACCTGGGGATGCTAACGGGGGTGGGAGGAGGCAGTGTGGTTGGATGAAGGTCTTACATCCATGAGCTGTCCTACAGCGTGGGTTGGCTGATGTAGCATGCAGCGTCTGTTGGCTATTTCGCTGGGTAAGCTATTATTAGCCTGTGGTATGCTGTGCTATGCCTTGGGGGGTTCGCGGCGTAAAAATGTCTTCACTTCTACATTAAGTTCTGCCTGTAACCGTGGTCGCGGGGTTGTTCACTGTTTGCGGCTGAAACCGGGCCCCGTGAGTAATCCAAAAAGGGGTTAGCGTACAATGTGTTGGGCAAGCAGAACCTATTACCGAGAACGTATGCTGTACTTAACTTTTCTATGAAGAAAGTGTACTATACTGAAGATGCGCCGCCCTCAGTGCACGTAACGATGCAGTACTTTCGAGAAAACTCTGCTCTCCCACTACCCACATATCCCCAACCACATTGTTTCTGGAACTAAACCGTAAACGGTGTTTTGTCAGTACGTTTTTGCAGAAAATGGAGGAGCACAGGTCCGCACAGAGCCTCCACGAAAAGTAGTTGTCAGGATCCCCAAACAGACACAGCAGCTGATCACAGGGGTGAACAAGCATGTTGATGACATGCATGAGTACCGCGCAAAGCACAAAGATTACGACATATTTCCAAAATGGCTGAAGCAGAGGTGTATTGCAAAACAACAGACAACCAAAAATCTGTTTTCATTTGAAGCAATATATGACACCAGGACAGCCTACTTGTGGGTTTATGGCACATATGTATCGATTTCTTTTACTTTTATTAGAAGTTCTGGTGAACGCTCATTAAGACTTGTCAGACATCGACATACTGTTGGACTATGGGAGACACACGGTGCCGCCATCAGGACGACCAGAGACTGTTGGACTATGGGAGACACACGGTGTCGCCATCAGGACGACCAGACACTGGTGCAGAGAGAGAAGCCGGAGTAGCTGTACCGTCTTGGGTAATTAAAGTCGGTGTCAGGGCCGGACATCCAGGGGCCTGAAGAGCCACGTAGAGATGCAGGCTGAGATGAGCCTTGTTGACAGCAGATCAGCATTTCCAAACGCAGCCAGGAAGCACGGAATCACAAAGGGTTGTAAGGGGATCACCAAATGACCTACGCAGGTGGGGTGATGACCCAACTGACTCCCCCTGTCACCAGGAGAGTACAGGCTGACTCATGATCAAAAATGTTGTAGTGTTTTTTTCATGTCAGCTTGGGAAGCATGTTTGTTATGAAACGTTCAACAGAATTATTTTGACAGAATTCCCAAAATAGTAACCTTGTGCCCCATTGAGGTGCAGCATTGGGAGCCAAAGTCTCCCGGGTTCACCTACCGCTCGCTCCCTCTTATCTACTGCGTCTTTCCCCGCTGTGTTAAAGCTGGCATCAAATATGTATACATAATTAAAAAACAAAACACAACGTATAAATATTCCTTGTATTGGTGGAAGAGTTACTTGTTTTACAATTCATGAATAGTGGACCTTTTAGGATGCATTAAATCAGTGGTTCTCAACCCATTCCTCAGGGAACCCCAGACATTCCACATCTTAGCTGCAGCCCGGAACAAGCACAGCAGATACACTAATCAAGGGCTTGAGGATTATGTGCTCTAGCTAAAGGGTAGTTCTAATACCCGGACTGGCAGGGGTTCCCCTGAGGAATGGGTTGAGAACCACTGATTAAATGCTCTTCTCACAGGTTGTGTGTTAGCATACACATCTAAAACACGTTTCAGAGTATGCAGGAAGGCAAAACACACATACTGTATGCATATACATGCAACGTACACACACACACACACACACACACCTCTCCTGTCAATCAACACATGTCCAGGTGTCTTCAGTCTCTTGACACTGCTATGGATCCAATCCCACCCACACAGAGACACGCACACACTAGCAAACATCTACACACTTACCCACGCTGACAGACACGCACACTTCCTTCACCACCCACATCAGGACTAATCCATTCTAATTGGAACAGGCCTGGCTGCACATCCAACACACACGTCTCTGTGTGTCCACAGCTAATGTTACACCATCCCGAACTAAGGAAGAAAACGTGTGTGTTGAATGTGTGTGTGTTGAATGTGTGTGTGTGTGTGTACTTAAATAAACTGGTTTGAGTTTTATGTTAGGACGTTTTGGCAAAGTGAGGACCTTTGGCTTGTCTTCATGTACACAATAACAGTCTTTAGGCTTGGGGATAGGTTTAGGGTTATTAATAGGGGAAGGGTTAAAATGAGTATAATGGTTAGGTTTAAGTTAAGGCATATAGGTTTTTCACTGAGGTCAGGTTAAGTTTAGGACTAGGGTAAGAGTTAGAGTGGGTAAGTGGGTTAGGGGTTGGATTTACAGAATTTCATTTCAAGGATACAGCTGCTCACTTTCTTATATTCTCAGGTATAAGTGTGTCTATGTGTGTGTTTGTGTGTATTATGCGCGTGGTGACCTGTTGGAGTCACCACACCGTGGAAACTAGTGAAACGCTCAGCTCTGTGACAACATACAGCTTCTGATTGTTAGGATGTTGTAGCCCGAGTTACCTAGCGATACCTAGCGATTAGACTTAACCGATTAGTTTGACACAGGGATCAATAAGATGCTTAGACTCACCTCAGATGGGGGGGGGGTGAGAGAAAGCGTGAGGTAGAGGAATGCAATACAATACGATAATTGTACAGTTCTCACTTATAATGTGCACATACTGAGTGGCAAATTTATAAATAAATCCCATTTACTACTTTTTTATATTAATACTAAGTGATCAGGTTTGTAATTAAACACAGACAGTGATCTGGAACACAGGCGAGGGTACTGATAACAGACAGGTGTCTGTAATTAAACACGGACAGTGATCAGGAACACAGGCGAGGGTACTGATAACAGACAAGTGTCTGTAACTAAACACGGACAGTGATCAGGAACACAGGCGAGGATACTGATAACAGACAAGTGTCTGTAACTAAACACAGACAGTGATCAAGAACACAGACAAGGGTACTGATAACAGACAGGTGTCTGTAACTAAACACGGACAGTGATCAGGAACACAGGCGAGGGTACTGATAACAGACAAGTGTCTGTAACTAAACACAGACAGTGATCAAGAACACAAACGAGGGTACTGATAACAGACAGGTGTCTGTAACTAAACACGGACAGTGATCAGGAACACAGGCAATCACTACAAGCAGGTGTCTGTGCTCCGAATGGTGTGTATCTCACTGGACACTTATTTCCAGTTGTAAGGTCAACATGGTAAGAACATGACAGTACAAGCGGGCTCAGCCCTGCTAATAGTAGCTAATTTCAACAGGGCAAAATAATCTCTTGTTATTTTAGGAACAAGAAATGCAAACACAAGACTGATTTCTAATGTTGGATGTGTTTTCACCCTTAACTCAAGCAGCGAAATGTAATGCCAAAACCTGACTTTCCTTGCTCACCTTCCTTGACACAGATACTGCCCTCTAGAGGGCCTAGTGGGCATAATTATGCTCAAACAAACACACAAACACAGAAAATAAAATACACAAACTGACACAATTGACGTCATTGAGATAAATGCTAACACAAAAATCTGCGCGCACACACACACACTTACACACAGAGTGAGAGAGATGGAGAGAGAGAAAGAGATAGATGGAGATAGAGAAAGAGAGAGGGGGAGAGAGAGAGATATGGAGAGAGGGAGAGAGATATGGAGAGAGAGTGTATACTGGGATATATAAGCGTTGTCTTTTTCTCTGAACAGAGAAGTCCCTGATTCCTCTCGCACACATTCCTCCAACATACGGACCGTCTCGCTCTTTCCTAAAGGTAAGAACATTACTTCTCTCTTATTTTACATATAAACCTGTTCATTGAGAAGCAATTAATTACCTCAGTAGATCCAAGTTGACAAATTTGAGTGTGGAATAACAGTAAGAATGCTTAATATTCTTAAAATCTTTAAATGTGAAGTGAAACAATACTTCAGTAAATGAACGTAAATGCCAATTCTCTTTGGATTGAGTAAACTGATGGCTTGGCCTGGTGTGTGTATGGGGTGTGTGTATGGGGGTCTGTTGAACTGTGTGTGTATGATTAACTGAAGCACAGCAGGTGCAGCTTAGTGATGGTAACAATTGGCTAAGATTGAACACTTTATATAGAGCCCACACTACCTGTGAACCCTGACTGATCACGACTGTTCCCGACAAACCTCTGCTGTGTTTGCCCTAGTAAAAGTATGAAAATGTTCCCACATTTATTCCCTATGTTAGCATTTTCTCTTTTGCCAACTCTGGTCAAGACATTTAATAATTCAGTAGAATCCAGAATGAAGTAAAGAGAGCTGTGAAGGGAAATGAGGATCTCGAAAAACAAAGACCATTACAATTTTGCTAAATGCCTCCAGAACATCTGAGTGATATTATCTGACGTTAATGCATTTGCGGAAAATGATCAGTGAGTGGTTTGGATTCAGGGGTTTTCAAACCGTTAGAAGGGCAAGGAGCTAAAGGGGTAAAGGAGATCTCACGTCTCTCTTTGGAACACATTCTCTGCTCTCCACTAGATGACTGCAGGGTTGTGTGTTTGCATCGTTTTGGGGGTCCTGTGCAGCAGCTGCTTGGGGCGTCCCCATAACCCCCCGTCACTCCAAGAGGTCCGCCAGAGCCTAAACCCTCCCGCTGAAGGTAAGAACCATGGCGTCAACTCAGGTGGAGGTCAAATGCATTTTATTGGAAAGTCCAAAAAAACAAAACATAAAATACTTCAAATTAATAGTGGTAAAGTGAATGTTTCACAGTGCGTCTGCATTACAGCAGCGCAGCGTAGCTACAATGCCTGGAGACCTCGCTTAAGAGGGGTACACACTGTCTGGACACTGTCCGTGGTTGGTGAGGTTGGTTTGAGTTGCCGCGTCACACTATAATGTCGCCGTCTGGTCTTTCAGTCGTTCCGATTGTGAGCGCAATCGTTATTGCACTTCCCGGTTGAGAAAGCAGTGTGATAACCTGGAGAATGCCTTGGCACGCTTGATCTTCAGCTGACGAACGTGCCTGGAGTTAAATCGGTCAGGCAACGTCATTGGACGTCACAAAATCCAACCCCAAAAATTCCAACCAGTGCTCTAGTAGTATGTTTTGATCACATGCTAAAGCAGTACAGGCATACCAGCATTCAGTTAATATGGATCACCTAGTCCATGCAATAAGAAGTTTTACCTTTTTATGGCAATCTATGGGTTCTATAAATACTCTGTAGCAATATCATATTTTACCAACAATTCTAACAACATTGTTTTATCTGTATATTGTTGTGTTTTAACAACAAATAGTAACAAGGTGGTTCAAACTCTCTTCGAACAGCATGTCTCCAAACCAATGACCAGTTGGCCCCTTCGCCCCGCCTCAGGCACACTCGTTCTGACCCTCTGGCCAATACCGGCCCAAACGCGGGAGAGGACGAAGCCTCCAGAGCGAACCTCAGTGAACTGTTGGCTAGACTGATCTCCTCACGGAAAGGTGTGTATGTGTACACATCATCATGTGTGCGTGTGTGAGACACGGGAAGAGAGGACGAAAGAAGATGAAAGCTTCCAAAATCTGAAGTCACTAAACACGCCCCCTAATTGCTGTTACATTGTTGCCCGTTCCAGATGATTGACAGTTTTGTCAAGAAACCATGTGTGTGTATTATATATATACAGTACCAGTCCAAAGTTTGGACACAGATATCATATCACTTAAATGCGTCTGTGTGTTGAAACGTTGGACTGTATACATACGTACGCTACATGCATACATACACTACATAGATACGCTACATACATACATGAAGACATACATACATGCACACATAAGCTACGTACATACATACGGATAAATAAATATGTAGTCTTCGATCTCCTTAAATGTCCCAGCTTGGTCAGGCTCGGGGAATCCTCTGTCAGGCTCGGGGAGTACTCTGTCAGGGCTCTTTAGAAAACCTGTCTAAGCTTCATCAAAGCACAGAGTTAATGACGTGACACACACATTCCACTTCTGAAGAGAACAGATAGAGAACAGCATGATAAAGACACGTGGACAGATGGTAGCTTGGAGCTATTAAAGACAGGCGTTGGTGATGGCAAGGGAATGTATTATGTTAACACTTTAGAGATGATCCTCAGACACTCACAGACAGCATGTCTGAATTTAAAGGGAGCTTGGAAATGGCACTTTGTTAACTTAATTTAACCATAACTTCATTTAACGATTACTGATGCCACTACACTGAATCAGTCGAACAAAAGTGCTAGAAGTTTATAACCTCTTCCATCTGAGATGAATATATACGCTGAGTTAAATGGCATGATTTAATCCAACATCTGAGCATTCAACTTTAATGTTTCATGCTAATGTTAATTTTCGAACTTTGCATCAGGAAAGAGAGAATCAGATGAGTAAAAGAAAAAAATAAATGGAGAGAGGGACAGAAAACAAAACTAAAGAGGGAGATGAAAAAGGAATATAGAGAGGCTAATGGAAGTAGGTGGGAAGAGAGATGCAAAGATAGAGAAACTGAGTGAGACGGGAATATATGAGACAGAGAGGGTATATGTGGAAAGATGTAGAGAAACAGAGTGAGACGGGAATATATGAGACAGAGAGGGTATATGTGGAAAGATGTA